>JANHAO010026707.1:0-11046 GCA_026873985.1 Saraca asoca | reverse complement strand
CAAGAGGTCTTTCAGTTGTGAAAGATCAAGTGGAGTAGACTTGAATTGCGGTTTCAATTCAAGTTGAACCACTTTAAAAAGATTGCTTTCTATCTTGTTATTTTACTGCAATCTCTTTATTATTCTACAGAATTTGATATTCTTTCATTCTACTACACAATTGTTTACTTTTACATCAAGATCACAAAAATCACAAGAGTTATAAGTCAAGATACATGTGTATATAATATCTCCAACGAGATAAGGGAAAGATTCAACATTAATTCCGCATTATAAATCGTTTTTCTTTATTATATTTGATAAAGGGACCTGACAAAATCTATTATTGAAAGTAGAAAGCCACCTACAGAGAGACAAACTCTCACCAATAAGAAGACTAGCAAGCCCGACTACTCCGACTTATATCCCTCCTCAGCCACGAATTCCTCCTGACCCAGGCTCAGAGCAATTCAAAAAAGCATAAGAAGTCTGGCTGGCAAGGCTACAACTCACGAAAAAGTCATGAGGAAATAATCTAAGATCTCCCTTATGGCTAACATAAAGAGCTATCCATGGAAACCATGTGTAGTAGGCTATCCATGCCTCAAAGCCCTCATGCAGTAGACCATGCATGCCTTAGTGTTTCACTAGAAGCCAAAACAACAAAGGTAATTGGGAGCTTAACTAATACATCCATTGGGTCACGAAGAAGCAAAAAGATCTGCTTAGGCCTTATAAACTAATTTGGGTTCAGAGAACAACCCAATGGATAAAAGATCGTGTTTCATCGAACAATCCAAAAAGAATTAGATTGCCATGCCAATGGCCAAAAAGCGAAGTCAGAAAAAGAAGTATGGCTAGGCCAAGTGAAATGAAAGATTGAAAGCCTGAAATGATAACACAGTGGAGCAAGGACTTTGATTAAAATAGCAAAAATTACAACTCCCAGTTCGCAAAGTGAATTGTGAATTGGAGGGCTTATGTTATGGGTGAAAATTGGTCTCGCAAAGCAGAACCAGAGGCCCAACAAAAGCCAAGTCCAAAATAGAAGACGTCCAGCTTGCTGAGGATGAGAGCGCGAGTTCTTGGCTCGTATATTAGACAAATTGCTTTCACATAAGCTCACCTTGCTACAAATGGGCTCGTCCTCAGTGAACAAAAGATAGCAGCGAGCATGAAGAAATAAACTTACAAAGAAGAGGCTCCACCCAGGGAAGAAGCTCAGCGAGATGCCCAGAAAGAAGGAGCTCCAGATAAGCTCACGTCAAACCTCAATTCTAACAGACAGGAGGGGCCCACCCCATAGAAAATAGCCTGCAGAAGCTAGATTACAAGAGATTATACTATCTTGTACAATTAATACTTAATGTAATAGAATTATAACTTGTAATCATTATATGTAACCTCTCTTCCTCTATAAAAAGGGGGGAGAAGAACTCTTGTAGGGAGGAAAAAAAAGAATCTAAGCTAACACTCTATAAACTTTTCCAAAAATTAATATAAAGCTAACGTGGATGCAGGGATCGGTACAACCCAATTTTAGCTAAATTATGTTAAAAATATTGCTCTCTATTGTCTTTCTTCCTCTCTGTCATCTCCATTTCTTATTGTCACTTGCCAGAAAGTAGTCTGGGGTCCAAGAACCACTCAATTGACTGAAGTTTGGCTTAAAACTAGATTCCACCGTCAACACATATGAATATATGTTTTCTATTATATATACTGACATATATTATATATGTGTTTATGTATCTATTCACATATATGATAAAAGGATTGCCAACCCAAAGTTGGGTTTGCTTTCTACTTATTGAGTGCTCGAATTATACTCATTCCTCTCATTAACATTTTTCAAGTTAATAAGTTTAATGGAAGATATCTCAATTAGGAAATCCTTTGAGTTATTGCATGTGACTATAATTAGGTACATGGTTGTTGATGATAAATTTTGGTTTTGGTGAATCCAAATCTTAGTCAACCATGATAGTCCTTCAACCCCAACCTATAAGCTAGGAAATGCATGTGTGAACAAGAAAAAAGAGTGAGAAGAAGGAAGAACAATAAACACGAAAGCTTTTTAACATGGTTCAGCTAAAGCCAGTATGGCCCCTACATCTACAGTGGTTTGTATTTGTCGTTACATGGTGGCCTCTCTATGCAATTCAATAGAGTTTCAATAGAAGTGCTCTTTCACTATTTTAGCAGAGTTACTTATGTAATTTTTACCATATGTTATAATGATCTCCCCCTCCTATTTATAGAAGTAGGGAGGGTTACAAGTGTAATTTGACAAATTATAAAATGATTATTTTTGCTGCATTAAGCAATAAATGCTAGGCGTCGAGCAATAAATGATAGGCAAATCATTATCAGATTGTTAGGGGCTAATGTGCCAGTTTTAGGGGCTAACCTATCGGTTGGGAATATATGCCTCTAACTACTGACTAGGCTTCCATACTTACACTTAGCTCACTATCTTAGTGACCTGAGGCTGTGTTGAGAGCCTAGAACTCATCTTTAGTGAGCAGAGGTTGTTGTTTTGGCTTCACCTTACATCTTAGGCTTGCGGCTAGTGAGCTGGTGCCTTTACTAAGTGACCTCAATTTTGTGGATAGTTTGGGCCTTTTCTGGTTAGACTTATCTCCTGTTGGCCCTTTGTCAGCCTAATTTACATTGTCTAGAAAATATCTACAACATAAGCCCCCCGACTCTCAGTTCACTTTGTAGACTGGGAGTTGTAGCTTGCTGGCAAAGTCTTCACTTGTAGTTTACAGTATTGTCAAGTCTTTACGTTCAGTTTGTCATACTGTCATTTCAAGCTTTTATCTTTTGCTTTATCTGCACCATGCCATACTTTCTCTTGTGCATATTTTATAGCCATTAGCATGGCAGTCTTGTTTCTCTCTGGACCATATGATCAAGAATAGCCAGATATCCTCTGGACTCTTTTGTGAGGCCAAATTAGTCTATATAAGGTGTGGGAAACCCTTCTTCCTTCTCCATAGAATGACCTAATAGGTGCCTTAGTTAAGACCCCATGTTTTTGAAACTCTGGTCTTTGGTGAAACGCTCTGAGGTGTGCATGGTCTGCTGCATGAGATTATCGGGTGTGAATGGCCTACTATATGAGGTTCTCATGAATGACTTCTCTTTGAGGACTATGGGAATTTTTCCATAACCTCTTCATTGTACTAATAAGTTGAGCTCCTTCTTTTTTGTTCTTTTATCCTCTGGCAAGTTAACCATTTGGTTTCTCTAAGCACCTAGGGGTTATGAGGCTGAGGGAGGAGCTCTTAACTTAGGAGGAGGACAAAACAAATGAGCTAGAACTATCTGGCTTGCTTGTTGGCCTTGTGGCTTATTGTAGTTTAACCCTCTGACTTTGTTCTTTTGCCTCCTTGCATGGTGGCACCAGATGTCTCTAGGCTTCCAAGTAGCTTGATCAAGCTAAACGATGCTTTCCTTACTCAAGAGGACTAGGGGGAATTCAAGTAGCCATCCTACTTGTCTTAAATGCCATTTCTCCCATTCCAAGCACCTAGGGAATGCTCAAGTTAGACAAGCCCCAGCTCAGGTTGACGTTGAGGAAGGGTTGGAGTAGTCTGACTCCTTCACTGCTCGTAAGATCTGGTTTTTTAAAAGCTAGTTCCTCCTGCATATTATGGTTGTAGGCTCGCTAATATTTAGCTCTTCCTTAGTTAACTATAGGCTTAATATGATTTGTACCCTTGATCCTTTATGTAAATATACCTTGTTGAAAAAGGTTTTGTAATGAAACTTTGCATTTTATTTGTTATTTTTCCTAAGCATGCCATAGTAGCGATTTAGTAGGTCACAGCTAGAAACATATATAAGTCCCTGCTAACCATGACTCAATAATTGTTAAATAAAATGAGTGCTCGTTAGGTCAATCGACCTTGAATAATATTAATTGAATTAATATGAAAGGACTTCAGTTAATAAATCATGACTTAAAGGATATGTGCCATGTTGGATGACCAATCAATTGCATTAGCCCATCATGAATAATAGTGAACTCAAGCATCGAAGTGCCTTTACTGGTGATGAACTTAAGCACCAGAGCACTTGAGCTAAAAACAAGCTTGAACACCGAAGTGCTTGAGTAGGTTGCATAGATGCTCCTTAGTTTGAGCAAGAGTTTGGTGCCAGCTAGCACTTCTTAGACATAGGGTTTTGGTAGGTCATAGGGATATGCCCTGACTTGCGTAAGAGTTTGGTACCTGGCTAGCACTTCTTGGATATGAGGTTTTGGTAGGTCGCATGAATGTGCCCTAAGCCACACAAGAACTTGGTACCTGCACAACACTTCTTGGATGTGGGATTTTGGTAGGTTACATAGATGCAGCTAGCCAGGCACCAAACTCTTGTGCGAGCCACAGACGGTGCCAATGATAATGATCGAAGTAAACCTGTCCTATATGAGGTATTGTCCCCTTTGGCCACTCTGCCGCATTGGGTCACTCTGCCTCAGGGTTTTGTCCTTTTGAAAAAGGCGTCTCACTTGGGAGGGGAAAACTTCTACCTTATAAGGCACAAGGTCACCTAACTTCTCATCGGTATGGGACTTTTGCTCACCCTAAACCCATTTTTACCATCAATAATGGTTTTCTTGATTTACCTTTGGTGATTAATGTATGTCCGGCCAAACATTAGATTCTCAATTATGATTTTTAGAAAGGATTTTATTTTAATTTTTAAAAATTATTATTTCAAATGATTTTTATTAAAGATCTTACATATCATGAATTTTAAGATAAAGGGCCTCAAAGATATCTTTTCCACATTAATTTCATGTTCTCAAATTATGAAAAGGCTTTTAGTAAGAAAATGATTATAGGTTCACAAATCACCATAGTATGATTTGTGCCAATCACACAACTAAATTTCGGATGTCACAAAAAGTTCATGGACACCATGACTTCTATTTGTCCTTTACCTAGCAAACACTGTCGATTTTTGTCATTCTACACCCTTTCTTCTTAGTTGTGGCACTCCCTCTCAACTTCCCACTCATTAGCCAATTGTTGGCCAAATTAACACTTTGTAACTACCAAACCTAGCTAGATACTAATCAATCAGGATTAAGAGATTAGTAGCTCCCTTGACATATTAAGTCTTTCCTTTACCTTCTAATTGCTACCAAGAAACCCTAAGACTAGCTGTAACATCCCTTTGGTATTCACCTAACTAGATTCAAACACAAGTTTGGAAGGTTGATTAACTGACTACAAGACAATCCCTAACAGTGGACCAGCCAATGGATAGATTCTCAAAGGGCAATTGACCAGTCGATGTCAAGTTAAACAAAACTTGATGCACAAAACTTGAGGTCTTAGAATCCTAATGTAGTTGGGCATCAACCAAGGCTAAAACCCTATCGGTAAGAAGCCCTAGTGCAATCTCTGATCCAAAAACCCAAATCTGAAGTAAAACAACAAATCTAGATATGTTTACAAATTCCTCTTGTCTCATCTATGTAGTTTACATTAAGTTTAATTAGTTAAACTATCTACATCAACGTGATTACAACAATAAATTTAGGCCTAGGACCAAAGGCCATAGTTCATGTTAGAGATAAACTCATAAGTTTTAGGCTTCAAAAATTTCATATGATTAGGTGAGTGGCATTCTACCTTTCTATCATTTTCATATAAAGTGATATTTTTTAAAACCACCTTAAATGTATTTTGTGTGTTAGGCATTAAAAATATGGTTAGGAGATGTAACATTTTCAACTTAGGCCAAAATTAATGAAAATAATAATAATGAAATGTAGGAGACTTGAGTAGGTCATGAGATTATGGATTAGACCAGTAATAGACCTAAAAGATAGGATATGATGAATTTAGGTTTATGCTAGAATATACATGGGAATGGTAGATACGAGATAGAACTTCGGAATTGTTTACTTACATGTTTATGTGAATGTATGATATATAGAAAGTATGAAACAAGTCAAGGAAATGGATTGTAGTAATGATGCAAGTTATGAATTAATCTAGAGATCCTGGCTTCATATATGCATTTATGCTCAAATGATAGAAATTATGAAATGCTAATAAAGTGAATTTTTATATTTCAAAAATTATGTTTCCCAAGTTTCTTAAATTTTATTCTTCCGGAATATGTATTCAATTATTTTATGAAAATTATTTGAGAATTTCCTAAAAGTCATGAAATCATTATTTTAAAAGTATTATGTATTTGTTTACATTTTTCATAGATTTATTTAACTGAATATTCTTTTTACATTATGAATCATGATTAGTTTAAATGATTAAAGTTTTCCATCAAGATTTACACTTTTAATTATAATAGTATTATTACATAAGCATGTAGAATGCATTATAAAGAATAGAAATATGATGAAAATGCTTATGTGATATTTATCATTTACGTTAAGGTTAGTTAAGAATGTTCAATATGTGACAAGTGTAAAGGCATGATAAAAGATGTTTATGTATGTAAACTAAATAGGGACATTGGAAGACCTATGTGCACTAAAAGATATATGTGGTCTCCCATATGACAAAGGGTTATGCAAAAGATTTAATCTTCCATATGATAGATAGTTAGGGGATATATTGTCACCTATGTGACTAGGGGTCATGGGATATGGTGTATTAAGCCATAATAAGATAAAAGAGGTCCCACAAGATAAGAGAAGAGAACATCACTCTTCAAGTATTCCCATTATCAGTACAATTAAGAAAGAGAACTTTACATGTCATTAGACGTGACTTAGTATTGTATGTTTATGTTTATGATATAGTTATGATGAAATGATAGATTTAGAAAGATTAAGAATAGATAATAAGTATGAGATCAAGTATGAAATTATTGGAGATGATTGTGAATATATTGTCAAAATATATCAAACTACATTTTTCACACACACACACACACATTCTATGTATAAATGAGTTTATATTTACATGTATGACCAAAAGGTTTTCAACCGAAAGTTAGGTTAGTTTTTCTGCTCACTAAGCAGTTGTATTCATTTCATTCATTAACATTTTTCATGTTAATAAATAAAAGGAGGTTATATTAATTAAGAGATACTCCAAGAATGCATTTGTATGAAATATTGGACATGGTTCCCTTGGTATACTTCTAGTTGTTAGTGCTTGTCTATCCAGACATTGGATCCTCAGATAAAATGATTTTAGTAAAATATTTTATTTAAATTTTATATTTATTTATCCAAAAACATTTTTAGCAAATTTTGCATCTCATGAATTTTATTTAAAAAGGCAATATGAATCATGTGTCCACAATTTTTTTCATGATTATAAAAATTAAAAGAATTTGAGTAAGAATATGCTCATATGTTCCAAATCACCACCGAGTGATTTATGCCAATCATACCTTTGCAATTTAGGATGTGATACTAGTCTAGTTTATCTAATTGCTTAAAATCCTATTTATTCTAATCAACACTTATGTCTTCAATTTAGGGAATCCTGTGCATAAATAAAACTTAAAGTCAAGTAATTTTAGAAAACATGGTGTCAAATCAAAGTATCCATAATGAACCCGCTTCTTTAACACTCAAAGTAGATGAATTAGTTGATTAAATTGACCTTTGATTAGAAATTTATTTTAGGTAAATGATGTAATTAAAGTAGTTGGGTAGTTAGTGTTTTAATTAAGTTAGAAAGTAATTAAATTTTAGGTTGAAGTTGCAAGAACTGTAAAAATGAAATAACCAATAAAATGATCTTTAATGTCACATTACAAAGCATAAAATCTATGCAAAACAATTAAAATCAACAAACACTGTGCATACTTGATGCCGATTGAGAATCCATGAAGCAAAACTCTAGGTTAGGTTCATTCCTTAAGAACCCTAGCAGAGAAAAGAGATCAAAAATATTCTGTATCCTGAATGGGTGGCTATAGCACTAATTAGGTATTTCTAATATCCATAATTATTCTAGATGTCAATTAAGGCCTAAGTACATGATCACCATTTATTACCCCATTATACAATATTGTCTTGACATTCAATTATCCAGTTGAACAAATAGTCTGAACTATAATAGTCCAATATAGGACATTCTAATAGTTTCCTACTAGGACAACATAGTTTAGAAAACAACATATCAGATAATAGTTTATGGCCATAACAAAGAATGTCATAATTATTACAATCATAAGTCTAACATAAGTACCCAATAATGTATATCATTATAGCAGATAAGGATGCTAATGTCTTGTATGTTTTGGATACTTACTTTTCAATGACTAAAACATAATGTGGAATATGTGAGTAACAAGACATACATAGCAAAATGTGATTATATGTACATTTTCATAAAATGGTTCATGCCTTTACCCAAGAAGCTAAAATGAGAATAAAAAATCTCTACATAATAATGAGACATGATCTAAATGCCTCTATCAACATGCCCTAAAATAATGTGTACAATTAACAATAACATATATATATGGAACACATGACAACATCATTAGTGTTTTACTAATATCAAGATAACAATAACACTAGTTCATTTTAATAGGAAACATGAAACTCCCACTAATCCTGAACATTAAAAGACTTAGCCAAACTTATTTAAATCACTTGTTCATGAACAATTGTACACCTAATCTTTTGGTTACTAGATCTATAAGCATATGATCCGTGGCAACATGCATAATGTTTGTCTCTTTAACAAATTGATGCTTAATATCAAAATACTTTATATGGGTAGAACTTATCTTATTTTAAGAGAAGTTCACTTTAGTAACATTATCACAACATATGGTTAAGGTCCTAGAAATGCTCTCGTCAACCTTGAATCCAGATATCATATTATTTAATCAAATAACCTCACAAGTAGCCTCACAATATGTGACACACTCTGCTCCATTGTAAAGGTTGTGACTGCTCAGTATTTTTCCATGGAGCAATTCCTTCTACCATTATAAAGATGTATCCAAATGTTAACTTCCTGTCATCTAGACAACTCACAAATCAGAGTTAAAGTAGCTTCTAACAACCAGATCACTAGATTTGCAATAGGTCAGGACAAAATTATTTATACCTTGCAAGCACTTTATAACTTTCTTTGTAGCAGTCCAATGTTTTTGATCAGGATCACTCAAGTATCTCTCAAGTACACCAATCACATAAGTAATATCAGGATGTGTATATACTTGAGCATACATCAAGCTACAAACAATGGAAGTATATGGAACCCATTTTGTATATTTAATTTTTCTTTATCATTTTGGAGACATTGGGCTTTAGAAAAAATCTTACCCCTCTAGAAGGGTGCAGTACTTTGAAAGCATATAAAACATATTAAAATTTTTGAGCACCTTTTCAATATACAATCTTTGAGACAAGCCAATAGGACCCTGTGATATGTCATGATGGATCTTATATGCCTAGCATAAAAGTGGCATCACTAAGATCCTTCATACCAAAGACACGTTGATAACATCTATTTTGTCTCAATCACAAGGCTTATATCATTATTTACAAGGAGAATATAATCAACATACAAAATTGGAAACATAAATCTATCCATATCCATCTTAAAATAGATACACTGATCTGTATCATTCTCTTAGAATCCAAGAGAAAAATAATCTCAACAATCTTGAGAAATCATTGTTTAGACATTTTATTTAAATCATGTATGGATATTTTCTATTTACATACTCTGTGTTCTTTGCCCTTCTCTTGGAAAATACCTAGTTGGTTTATGTAAATAGTTTCTAACTAATCATCATTTAAGAAGGTTGTCTTAACATCCATCTAGTGTAGCTCCAGATCCACCAACATGAAAATAACTTCAAACAAATCTTTAGTTGAAACAAGTAAGAAAGATCTTTATAATCAACTCTTTCATTTTGAGTGTAGCCCTTTGCCATCAATATGGCCTTATGCCTCTCAATCACCCCTTGAGCATCCTATTTGGTCTTAAAGACCGACTTACATCCAACAAGCTTGCAACCAGTAAGTAATACCACTAGATTCCATGCATCATTTTGGCATATTAAAATAATTTGATATTCACAACCTTCATCCATTCTAAAGATTTCAAACTTAAAATGACTTCCTAAAAATTGGTTAGATCATTGCCATCATCGACATTAAATTCATGCTCCTACAGGTATACCAGATAGTCATTAATAATTGATTATCTACGATCCCTTTAGGATTTCCTCAATGGTGCTTCCTCATTTATATGACTTGGTTTTTTTCTTCTACTAGTGGACCTTAAGCTCTTCAACTTCCACTATTGGTGTTACAATTTATGGTATTGGATCATCTTCTAAATCAATTCGGTTTGTTTTAACTAGTGATGGTGCTAGTTAAATAACAACTTGTACCTATCTACAAGAAGTGTTTCATGATTTTTCACTCCCACTGTCTGACCGGTCCTCAAAATAGACAGCATGATCTACTTTGTGTTTTACATATGAAATATTTTTAATGTTTATTGATAAACAAGCAAAATGCATTTAAATATGTTGATTATTACCTATTGATTTGTTATTAATTTGTGATTTTTCTACTCTTTTTGTTTTAGTTTAGTGTATTTGTTCTTTGGTACTGCTATGGTTTGTATTTCTCTTTGTAGATTCCTAAAAAGGCTTGGAAAGAAGGATAAAAGCAAAAGCTCGAAGCACATTAAGATTAAGGAGAAGCTAGGAAAGAAGCCATGTGAAGAACTCAACTCAATTATGAATTAAAGCTAGAAAAATTGAAGAAGCCAGCAGCACTGAATATAGCCTAGCCGTGTCCTAGGATACGGTCATGTTTGGTGCATTCCTTAGCAGCTCCCAGCCCGAAACACAGCCAGCCCATGTCACCAAACACTGCCATGTCCCGGCCTCTATCATCCTACTATAAAAGCTGTTACTACATAACCTGGAGGAGTAATTAGCTAGATTTAAAATAGTTTACATAGGTTTTACATTTTTAGGCATTTTTCTGAGTAGAGTTTGAGATTTTCTTTTGGATTGAAGTTCTTGCAACAATTCTATCTTATTTTCATTCTTTTCATCTTAGTTTTCTCTTTTAATCTT
>JANHAO010026706.1:0-11022 GCA_026873985.1 Saraca asoca | reverse complement strand
GGGAAAAGTTAAATAAAAACTCCAAATTAGTAACTATTTAAAAGGTGAAAGTCATTATTTTTATAGGTACATTTTCTACTTATCATGTCGTCACTTTGCTTAATTATTTTCAATATGTATGCTTTTATTTCAACATGTATGCTTTATTTTTCATAGTAAAGACATCGATCCGGAGCTCTCTGAGTAGCTCCACCCCGCTTGGTGAAGGTATGCATATCTTAAATGACACATGAAGAATTGACATGGGAGAATGTCCAACCACTTTAATAGGTAATTTCACCCACTAATCAAATATTGTTATTGTTTGTATTATGATCCTCTATAAACCTCTTGTTTAAGCCAAAAGTACTTGGACAAAATATTTATTTTATGGTCTTTTAATTCTATATAAATCATAAAAAGAGAATGAAATCCAATCACATGTATACTTCTCCAATCATAAAAAAATAATGATTTTTTTACAACTTGCTCTCTAAATGATGACTCCTTTTTATCAGGACCGAGCAGATTTCCTTGATAAGGCTATCAAAGCTCCAAGCATTGTTCATTTTCCTCCTGTTATATGCATTTTTTGGATGGGTTGGCAAAAGCCCAACTAATGGAAGCCCAGTCCATTGAAGAAGCCATACTCAGTCAAGGCCAACTGAGCAAGCAAATCGAGGAAGAGCTAGTCTACAAGTGCTGATTGATAGAGAGCCTACAAGAGTTGAATTATAGGATTAGCCTTTATGTATATAGGTCTTTGTATAATAGAAGAAAAGGGAGAGAACTCATTGTAAAAGGAGAGAGTTCTGAGAGCTAAGAGCCATGGAGCTCATTAGAGAGAAACTCCTGTAAAACTCTGTATACAGTAAGTATTTTCCCAGTAATAACATCATCCGTGGACATAAGGGCCAATGAACAGACTTTAGTCGAACCACGTTAAAAAATCTCTGCTATCTGCTATGTGTTCTGCTTCTTTTTCCTCTGATTTCTATACCAAGTTGCAGTTTGGGGTTCACTGAATCATTTCCCGTTGGCTGAGATTTGGTCTCTCCGTATGAACCAAATTTCATCATCAACATTTTGGCGTCGTCTGTGGGGACTCCACTTACATCCTAGTTAATTTTTACTGTGATGGTTGACCTACTTGAATCCCACCATATGTAAGTTATTATTTCTCTAGTTAGACGCTTGTGGTCTTGCCTTCATCGAAGAGTAGGATGCGAACCAGCAAACCACCAACTCCTTAGTCAGCCTTTCCTTGATTCTAGTGAATCGCTCAATGTTGGACCACCAGACAGTTTGGATTTGTTGCTCAGATTGGCCCCTTTTATTCAACCAGTGGCTATTATTCATGTTTTCTAGCCATAGCAACGAGCTTACACAGCCGTGAACTTAGAGACGAGCTCGCACACAGCCAAATAGGACTTGCTTTGATAGCACACTCACATAGCAAGGAGGTCCTGTGATGAGCTTGGGCTCACGTAGTAGTAGTGCAGTAGCTTGCAAGATCACAAGCTTATTCCCAATCACAGTTCACTTCAGCGTCAAGCCCACAACCATGTTGCAACTCGAAGCTTGTGTGATGACGAGCTCACATCCAGCTATAACCTGCTTCAATGTCAAGCTCATAGCCATCCAACAATAGTTTGAAGTTCGTCAAGCTCACAGCCACCTAGCAGCTCAAAGCTCGCACCCAACTACAGTTCATTTCAACATCGGGCTTGTAAAGTGCAACAGTTCGATCCTCATAGTGCAACAATGCACAGGATCATGAGCTTGTTCCCAACAGCAGTTCAAAGTTCACATCATGCAGTAGTTCGACCCTCGAAGCTTATGTGATGACAAGCTCACAACCAGTTGCGGTCTGTTTCAATGTCAAGCTCGTAGCATGCAATAGTTTGATCTTTACAGCAGATGGCAGCTCGGCCTCCACAACTATGTAGCAGTTCAGTTCGTAATGAGCTTGCACAGCCGTGAAGTTGTTTAGGTTGATAGCGAGTCCTTGCAACAGCCATGCAGTCTGGGAATAGTGTCGTGCCCATACAGATGTGCTTTGGAACTGAGCTAAATGACGGACTCATAGCACTTCACAGTGAGATCCTACCCTATGGCGAGCTTGCAATCCTATCATATGGTCTTGGTTTGGGTGCCGAACTCACACGTAACAGACCTACACCAACAGGGATGCTAATACTAGAACATGGCATGCAAGGAGATATGCTTTTGGTTGATAGTGCTGCCAATGGGAATGGGTGCCATGGCTAGACGTGACTCCGAAGCTTAAGGCAACCAAAAAGAATGCCTGTCCTCACTTTCCAAATGACCTTGAGTTCATGTCTTTTGTCCTCCGAGGTCAACACCAAGTTGAATAGAAACCCAGAGTGGGGGGCTTGTCATTCCAGCTTCAATAAAATTATAGCTCACATTTGAATAAGCTAAGTTATCATACCTTATCTGCTTGAACGAGTTGGATGCAATTTCTTGTCCCAGCATTAAATATTTTATTACAGCTGGTTTTCTACTCTCTCTTTTAGAGCTAAAGTGGCACTAGTAGGTGCCCAGGTAGGTCACACAGATGCGCTCAATAAGCACCCAAATTCATGCCAGCCGATACGCCCTAACCCGATGGTCGAGGTATACCCAATCGGGTCTAAAGGGACAAAACCCCAAGGTGATTGCCAAAATCAGACAATACTTTGCAGGGAACAAGATCTCCCTAATGAGGCACCTTTCTAAGGCAAAATTGTGTCTGGGTCGAGCTCCACTAGATTGAACTCCATTGGGAACCCCATCGACACTCCAAACACCCTGCTCATCATGCATTTGAGTGACCTCATTGGTCATTCAATATGACATATGTTTCTAAATCATGATTTTCTAGCTGAAAGCCCATTTATGTTAAATCATATGATTGATTAATATCTACTACCGAAGTCGATTGACTCATTGGACAGTCATTTTACTTAAATCTTTTAAACCGTGATTTGCAAGAACTTATTCATGTCAGCATGGCATATTGAGCTTTTGCCAGTAGAAGTCTAACTATCAGTCTGCAAAGCACACTGAGAGTTGGGGGGCTTATGTTGTATGCATTTTTTGGATGGGTTGGCAAAAGCCCAACTAATGGAAGCCCAATCCATTGAAGAAGCCATTCTTAGTCAAGGCCAGCTGAGCATGCAAATCAAGGAAGAGCTAGTCTGCAAGTGCTGATTGACAGAGAGCCTGCAAGAGCCGAATTGCAGGATTAGCCTTTATGTATATAGGACTCTGTGTAATAGAAGAAAAGGGAGAGAACTCATTATAAAAGGAGACAGTTCTGAGAACTGAGAGCTATAGAGCTCATTAGAGAGAAACTCCTGTAAAACTCTGTATACAACAAGTATTTTCCCAGTAATAACATCATCCATGGGCATAGGGGTCAATGAACAGACTTTAGACGAACCACGTTAAAAAATCTCTGTTGTCTGCTGTGTTTTCTTCTTCTGATTTCTACACCAGGTTGCATTTGGGGTTCACCGAATCATTCCGCGTTGGTTGAGATTTGGTCTCTCTGTATGAACCAAATTTGACCGTCAACACCTCCCAAAAAAGAAGAGGTTTATTGTATGTTTTCCTCTTTGTTCAAAGGAACAGTTTAAGCATGTTTTCTTCCTTCTTTTTTTATTTTTTATTTTTGTAGTTTCTCCTTCTTTAGTTACAAAGAATAAAAAAAGTTAAATATCCAAATTATTTAGGGAAAAATGCCCAGAAAATACCCAATGACTCCAAAAAAAAATATAAATTCAAATATCATATTAAAATCAAGTTTTACTTTTTTTTATTATTTTGAAATTTTTGTGAATTTGGTTATTTTTCTTTTCTAATTTTCAACCGAACTCCCTAGAAAATGAACAAAGATGTGACAAATGAAAAAGATGATAGAGAAATTGACACTTTGACCTGTGGTTATATGGGAAAAAAGAAGGCCCCTTGATTCATTAAGTAGCAAAGTTACTCTCAGTTAAGAGTTTAGATCTTATGAATGACAAATGAATGGCATAGATTTGTATTGCATGGCATACAATTAAAAGGGGGCAATTACATAATAGAATTCTTTTTGAATTTGGGTTCAAAGTGCAATTTTACAATAATTTATTATTAGAAATAATAACTTTATATTTAACACTAAATCTCATTATTAAGTAAAAATAATAGTAAACAAAATTAATAATTAGTGACATGATTAAATTTCTATAAATTAGCTAATTTAATGAGATATTTTATATAGCTAAACGATTCTAATTGTTAACAATATTGCCAACTCTAATATTGTTATATTTTCTTTGATTCATGATCCATTATATAATACTTTCAATTTGAACTACATTAAATTATTATGATGTGTTTGCATAACATTTTAAGTCATATAACTACTAACTACAAATAAAAATCTTCAAGTTTAAATTTACATTGACAATGAATATATTTCAAGGGTCAAAATAATTAGTTACTTGTTACAAATAGTTGAACCCATCATTTGTAATCTACTCTTGGTAAATATATTAATATTCAAAGTTCTTGAAATTTATCAAAAATAGTTTTGATATAAATTGATTAAGTATGCTTCTCAATACTTTTTATATCAAACACTCAAAATGTGAACTATAGGCTGAGATTCAAAATCCTTTATGGCTTGGCTCTTTTTTTATTGCATATTTTTATAATCACAACAAAGAAATTAAGGTATATTGAACATAGGTTAAAGGATTGGTTCTCTCACACAAACAATCTATTTCTATTCTTTATGTAAGAATAAAAATGAGATCACTCAAGTGAATAAACATAGACTATTCTAGCACTAAGTAGGAATGATGATTTATTCCAATAGGAGTTATATGTCTAGCTTGTGACTACTTGAGTATTTGTTTGGACCTTCTTAATTTTAAGAATCAAGATGAGGTAAAGTTTGATTTATCGCCATGTATGCCCACACATACATATAATAAAACTATGAAGGTGTGAGTTCTTATGTGTGAGAATTCAAGTTTAATCAATGTGATTGATTAATTGACACCTATATGGTAATGTATTGAACATATGTTCCTAATGTTAGTTGTTCTTCAATGGAAGATCACTATACTTTTACTTTGGTGGGAGTTTTTATTAGGAGAGACACATAAAAAATGATTTAAAAGGGAGAATGACAACTTCTTCTGTGGGGCATATCATTTAGTTGTGTGAACATTACCATATGACTGAAACAAAGAAAACAAGATAGTTATTCCTTGTCATCTTGGGTGTGAGTTTCTTTGGCTAATGTTCTTAGTTATTATTGGCCACTATGTAATGTTTTAAATTATTGCATTTGCTTTGACAACAAGTATTGACAAACTAGTGAAAGTATGGTCTGGAGGAACCTACTCAAGTAAATGTATAGTTTAAGTCACCAGATAGTCAATCCAAAAGGAAAAACTTTGTAAGATACAAACGTTGTTCATACTTGAATAATGGCCATATGACTTAATGTACTATGGATTTGAGCATAAAGTGACTTAAGAAAACAAGTACTTGGCATTTGGTATGGTTCATATTAAATGGGATTGAACATAGCCAGACTATGTATCAACAAGTCTTAGGGCATTACAAGCATGATTTGAATGATTAGTGGATCATTTAACATATGATGACATATGAGCTATCATTGGATTGATGATCATGATAAGTCATGAATGGATCAAGGATTGAGAAGAAAATATCCAATGTACACTTAACTATTGCATAAGTGAGATAGACTCAATTGAATGCCTAAGGTAGTTCTTGTGTTAAATGCTATAACCTTAAAGAATTTTTTTATATACTATCAGCAATATTAAAATATGACTTGTGCAAGTGGGAGTTTGTAGGAATTCCTTTGGATATAAGTGTCAAATGAACAAGGGCAACTTACTATTAAGTCACTCCTATGTGAAAGGAGCTATTGGATTTATCTGAATATGTGTGTGCACACAAATCCTACAAACATATAAGAATGACTTAATAGGTTTGACATATTAGTAAAATAAGTAGAGACAAGCATAATGAAGCTTAACTTAACTCAAAAATGGCTTAAACTAATATGAGTGAGCTTGGATTAGCTTAAGTCAACTCATAAGAGCTTACTAATAGCTCACCCTAGCTCAAGGCAACTAGATCCAGTTGGATGAGTGACATTCAACTAAGGTGAAGTGACACTAATAGAGGTAGCTAGGTGGACTAGATGATATGGCATATGGGTGTGACACATTATCGCCATGTGAACCAATAAAAGGATAACACGTGTTACCATTGGATTAAGGACATGTGTCCCAACTAGAATATTGCCAATGTATAAGGAAGTTATTAGGTAGTTATCAGCTACTAAAAGAGGTTTCTTTTCAAATGTTTCTTCTAAAAGTTGTGACCTTTTGTGAAGAGATGTGTCTCTTCTAAAGGTTGTGACCTTTTGGGAAGAGACATTCAATAGCCTATAAATAGACCATGAGTGGCAATCTTTAAAACAAGGGTGCTATGAAAGAGGAAAAACTTTTAAAATTCATCCACTCTCTCCCATCAAAGATCTAGTTGTGTTCTACACAAGTTACAATAAGAAAGGTGGTGAATAGGTGCTTGCTTTCTCTTGTACAAAAGTTGATTATGAGTTATGTTCTTTTTTCCATCACATTCAAGGTGTGCATATCTGATTCTATGGAGGACAAGTAGGTTTTCTTGATCCTATTATTGTTTATGGAATTATAGAAGTCCTTTATATGGGACCGCAGATGTCAAAATGAATTAATTGCATTGGTTTTTCACTATGTGATGCTTTCCCAAAAGGTTTTCTTGTTGCCTTACCTATGAGACAAAATTCACTAGTTAGGAGGCTTACTTTTGATAAGGAACCAAATAAGCCACTTTTGACTAATTTGTTCATCTTATCATGCCCTATATGCCCCAACCTTGTATGCCAAATCTTTTCTTCTTTAGATGCGGTTATATGACAACTATTTTAACTACAGTTGTTAGAAATTGTATTCAACACAAATAAACTATCACGCAAGTACATAAGATATCATTACCAATATGAATATTAAGTACATCTCCATAGAAATCCAAGAAAAATCCAAAATGCAATAAACATATTATAGAAACCAAGTTTCTATGGTTCATAGGTACATATAAACAATCTATAAGAACTAAATTCTTTCCATTGTTTATAGGAGTTTTACAAGTTCCTATCCTTTTTACTTCCAATCTCACATTGTTCCTCACGTAGACATACTTTGCTCCTTAAGAAATCTTGCAAAATTACACAAACAAGTCACGATCCCTCACGATGTGATTTGTGGCACTTGAATCCATAACCCACAAAGAGTTAGATTCAGTTATAAAAGTACATGACAAAACATGCACAAAAGAAATCAAAAGATTATGTACCTTAGGTTCTTTGCATTCTTTAGCAAAGTGTCCCTTCAGGCCACGGTTGAAGCAATTTAACTTGTTTTTATTTTTAGCCTTGTGCTTTCCATTCTTCTTCAACTTTCAACTAGATGATCTTTTAGCAACATATGCTTTAGATGAGTTCTTGATATCCATGACTTCTACTTCTAAAAGCAGATGACATGCAATATCATCAAAAGTTTTGATTTCAACATTGTGGCATAAGTTGACTATCACTAATTGCCATTCCTTATAAGGAAGAGAGCGAATCACTACTTACACTTGCTGCTTATCAGTGAGAGTATGGCCAAATGCCTTCAAACATACAATCATTCAGCACATTTCCCTTAAATCAGTGCTCATGTTATTTTTAGGCTTCTTCACATGATTATGAACCTTAGAATTAACGCTCTTTGTTTCTCCAAAGAAATAAACCCATACTTTTCCTTGGCCTTATCCCATATGGCTTTAGCACTTTTGAGCATGGAGAAGTTCACCATGAGATCATTAGCCATTGCACTAAGCAAAGTGATGCGTGCCATGGTGTCCTTCTTTTTGAAGGCATCATTCTCCATATAAAGGACATTGGTTGTGGCTTCCTCAATCACCTTGGTTAAGACATTCAAAAACATCTTGTTCTATGAGAATAAACTAAATCTTTTGCTGCCATATGGTGTAATTGTCACCATTCAGGTTTAGGTCTTTATTTAACTTGGCAACAATGCTATTTGTAGCACTTGCCACCTACATATGCAATTGAGTACCATATGATCATATTTATCACAACTAGACATTTTATGAACCAAAACAGAATAATATGGCCTATTGATGTTAAATGTACTAAGTATAGTAATACCGTACAATTAAATCGATTCACACATGAATACGTCTATATCATTCAATCTTGTCCATTTTAAATGCCTATCAAAAACTCATGTTACAAGGTTTTAATGCATGTTTTCACATGAAATCATCAAATTAACACCTAAATTGACATAATCTAGCATGTTTGAATGAACTTAAAGCCATGTATACATGCATTCTTATAAATAGTGTGTTAATCACAAAATATACATGTAGTGTATTTTGAAAGATATTTGCATTCAACACCAAGAATCAATCTTATTCTCTAGGAATATACAGTGAACAACTTACTTCAACATGTTTTATGTTAATACAAGCATGTTTGCTATGAACAAATAAGAATTTCAAAGTGATCCTAAAACACGCCAAAACACACAAATAGGCATAAATACATGCAAAACATCATGAAATCATTCAAACATCATTGAACAAACTTAAATAAACCTATTTGAACATGTTCTCATATATTTCTTAGTCAAAATATACAAAACAACATGTTTGCACTCATTTCACACCATTTGCCACAATATGACCAGAATTAAATTTTCACATTTCAAATTACTCAAAACTCATGGTAATAGATTAATCATGATAAAATCATCATATTTAACACAAGAACATACATATCACATAATCGGCTCATATACCAATGAAGGAATTTTATTAATTCCATAAACAATAATATGATCAAGGAAACCTACTTGTCCTCCATAGAATCAGATATGCATGCCTTAAATGTGATGGAAGAAAGAACACAACAAAACACCAAAGGGTGGACTTGTAATTAACTTTTGTACAAGTGAAAGCAAGCATTTTTCACCACCTTGCTTATTGTAACTTGTGTAGAACATAACCAGATCTTTGATGGGAGAAAGTGGACAAGTTTTGAGAGTTTTTCCTTTTTCGTAGCCCTTTTTTCTAAAGATCATCACACATGGTCTATTTACAGGCTATTGAATGTCTCTTCCTAAAAGGTCACAATTTTTAGAAAAGACATATGAAGAGAAACCTCTTTTGGTAGTCAATAACTACCTAATAACTTCCTTATGTTTTAGCAATATTCTAATTGGGACACATGTCCTTAATCCAATGGTGACATATGTTATCCTTTTTTTGATTCACATGGCGATGATGTGTCAGACCCATGTGCCAAATCATCTAGTCCACCTGGCTACCTCTACTAGTGTCATGTCACCTTAGCTGAGTGTTGCTCATTTAGCTAGATCTAGTTACCTCTAGCTGGGGTGAGCTATCGGTGAGCTCCTATGAGCTGACTTAAGCTAATTTGAGCTCATTCAGATTAGTTTGAGCTACTTTTGAGCTAAGTTAAGCTGCATTAAGCTTGTCTCTACTTATTTTACCAATATGTCAAACCTATTAAGTCATTCTTGCATGTTTGTAGGATTTGTGTGCACATACATGTTCACATAAATCCAACAATACGATGGATACGATTGGATGAATAAGAAAGGTAGGCAGTCAAGGTTTTTATGAAGAAAGTGGAAATGAATTCCTCTAATATAACTCTAAGCTTCAATAATTACCCTAATTGAATAATTCCCAGATATCCTCAGAGCCTCGAATAGGGAAAAAAGGTTGGGAATATTGATATAGAATTTAATAAATAAGGAAAAAGATAACAGTAAAAGTAAATACTTATTCTTTTAAATGTAAGTACTTATTAAACTATAAATCCATAAATTATGATCGTTATGTTTAATAATTAAGTCTTTTATCTTTTATAAATATTCTTTTGTGCTTTAAAACTCATCTAAACAAGGTTTGAAACCTAAGTACCAATTAATATATAGATTAACTACTTGCTAATTAATTAACTAAGAATCAAAACTTTAAACATTTAACTTAATTTTGTGCCACATCCCTAAATTGGAAAGCTTGATCGGTGTAGAAAGCCATACAGTGACAACTTCTTATAAGCCTCACATTACATGTTGACACAAATCACATCCTGCAAGCTCACTTGAACTTGACTAAATTTGATAAAGCAATTTATTTTCATTGGACTTTTCATAAAATAAAGCTATAAAGAAGTGGATACTCAAATTTTAATAGAACTTTGTTTTTATAAATATTTCAAAAGATTTTTACAAAAATTTTGATAGAGGTTCTTCTATTTTTAGAGGTTTGCTAGGGTCACATATCCTTTGTACAACCTATTATTCAATACTAGAACTTCACACATAACAACATAATACATGACTCTATAACAATGCAAAATTTCAAAGACTGAGACACATGCATAGATGCACATATGAGACTCTATCGACATTACAAAGTATTATCCAAGATGCATGTTTTCAATCTCCATTGAAGTGATTCATACAATCAAGGGCAAATATTCAATCTAAAACATCTTTAAACAAAAAAAATAGTGAGTTTCAAAGAAACCTAGTAAGTAAATCACTCACCAATTTCATAATTATCTCAAATAACTCCCTTCATGCTATACATGCTATAATAACCTAACTTGAAATTAAACTATTGTTCATACACTTTCTATTTATAGCTATGTTACTGAGATATGTAGAACAAACACACCTATTTCTTTACAAAGGCAACATTATCACATATATAAGAATATCATTCTGATGTGCACAAACTTGTTGTACGTTTTAAAATAGCCGCAAGCGCATGGTGTAATTGTAGTAAAGAACTGGCGAATACGGGTCGATTCCTCAGGGAAGTTTTGCTTCTTTTTAATTACCAAAACCTTTGCAG
>JANHAO010026705.1:0-11035 GCA_026873985.1 Saraca asoca | reverse complement strand
TAACACAAAACAATCACATAAATCATAAATTTCTTCAACAATCTCACTTAAGGGTTTCAGCTGAAAATCTTGAGATCTAGCTATGAAGTTACTATAAAATAAACCTGATGATCTAGAAATGCTCATCGAGGTCTTAAGCATCGGAAGTAAGCTCACCACCGGCAAAAGCCTCACCGGCTAGCCTGAAAGAGGAACGGTCGAACAGGGGACGAAAGACGCCGTTGCCGTCGAGCTGCCATCAGAAAGAGCAACCGGGGGAAGGAAGGTGACCAGCCGGCACCGGGTGAAGCAGATTGGCGATGGATCGGCGGAGAAACAACTGGAGAAGAAGGAGAAGAAACACGGCCGGAGAGAGAGAAGAAACTCGACGGTGGCTGTGCAAAACTGTAAAATTTTTAGCTGGGAAAGGGTTTTGAACAAAAATATTCAAACGGAAATTTTCATTAGAATATTCTAATGGAATATTTCGTTAAAAATTCCATTAGAATATCTCTTTTTTTGAATTTTTTTTTAAAAATAGACATTTCAACGGAAAATCTAACAGAAATTCTAACAAAAATCCGTTAGAATTTTCATTAGAATATTCCAACAGACTTGAATCTATTGGAATGTCCACTGGAAAATTCTATTTTTCTTGTAGTGGAAATTGGATTCACCATAATTTGACATATCAACAACTCCCTTTTTTTTTTTTTTTAAACGGAAGAGTTTTAGATAATGGTATGATAATTTTAAAAAATATATTTAATTAGTAAATAGTACAAACTCATGCTCAAGAAATAAATAAGTCCAAACATAATGGTTTAAAAAACTTATAATATTGGATAAAAATGTGAAAATTATTCGACCCACTTAAGATACAAAAACATATTCAATTTGATTGCATCAGGTAATCTATTAATTTCTGTTCTAATAATTGTTAACTTGAAATTCTGTTAGTGTTTTAAAGATTTCTAATATTTAATTCAACAGAAATTACTATAATAGATCCAATTTATTTTAAGTTGCATATTAAAAGAAATAAATAAAATATTATATTTAAAAAATTTTATTTTATGAAAATAACAAGAATAGACTCCTTTTCTTGTCATGCCTTTTTTTTTTCTTTTTCATGGTGTGCTTTAAATTATGCCAGAGGATATTCAACGGATAAAGGAACGGATAAAGGAAGATGTTTCCAATGGATAGTCAACACAAATTTTCTTCGATAACTAATGGGTTCAAGTTAAGATGCATTGATGGAATCAAATATTTGAAGTGCTACTGCGCTTCTAAAACACGAAAAAATGGTTTGTAAAAAAATGAAGGCATAATGTATATGTCACGATTCAATTCCTCACCCATGATCGATGTGAGTATCAACCTTTTATAAATAGTTATTAACTTTAATCCATTTTTATTACTTATTACTATTTATACTTATTTCATCATTATTAGCTATATTTACTTAATTTTAATTTGTTGCTTTGACATACTGAAGTCTTATGATATAACATGGCACAATTTGAAATATGAACATACTTTATAATTTACATCAACATTATCCAATAGGTACATGTCGAATCAAATACTATTCATAAGTTTACTACAAGTTTTTCAAGAGGCTATCTAACATTCATCTAACTTAGGAATCACTTTCATAACATCCTATGTCCTTCCAAAGGCAAGACAATCAAAAGTTAGATTAATATGTCTTATCATAAGTTCAAAATTATAGGTTAATATAACTAAGTTCTGTGACCTTTCTATTTACCAGTTTTCAAAAAGACAAAAGTTAGCAAAATATATGATTTGATGGTAGACTTCTAAGGGTCAAACCATCCTAAGACCATCATAAGAAGGACATTTGATAGTTTTGTGAATATAATCTCCACCTCATGAAGTACTTCGCAACTTACTAATTCAAAATGACATATAATGGATTCTAATTTTATAGACTCTTAGCGAACCCATAACAATGGTGGAAAAAGTGTAAGATGTAATCTCTATGGGATTATTGTTCATTTTTACTTTTTTTTGGGAGGATTAACGTCAATGTCTGGAAAATTTGAAAAAATAATCTATAGAAAAATGAGTTTGGGACTCAGTAAGATAATTCATACCAAACTTATGAAATTATCCAACAAATAATACATATATATATATATATATATATCAACACCATAACCAAGTATTCATTTCTCAAACTAAGTTTCATAAGCAGATTATTAAGTTTTATAGACTCATATCTAAATACTATTACATCACAACTTCCACAGCTTATTATATTGAATCAAGGTTCTTATGGCCTCATGTTGCTATTCTTAATCATTACGTTATTCAATCTTATTATATCGCATTTCTAAATTCCACAAAATAATAGTGCAAGTAAAAGAGAAATACAAAATAATAAATATAAATTTTCTTGTTACTCCGATCCAACTTTATCTCACATGATCCTAGCCTTGTCATTCCAAGCTAACCTTATCATACTTATTATTTCATAACATGCAGATCCAGAATTTGGTTCGTTTTCCCCATCTCATCTCAAGTCTTATAAGAACTTGTAAGCATTCAATAACATCATTCTCATAACAATTATATTACAAATGTACATTTCAACCACAATCTTAATTATATATCTTTTATCACATCATCACATTTCATCCACTTCACTCATTACGACATATGTCATTCCATATCTCATGGAGAAATTACTATACTTAAACAATATCACTACTCACAGTAATAATGTCACATATTCACATTTAATCTCAATTATAAGGATAAATTATTGATATTAGTTTATGAATTATTCATATAAGATTCTTATTTGCTTCATTTAACTAACTAGAATGTATACAAGACTAGATTGAAGGGTTGAGAAATATCTAGGAAGGAGAAGTGAATTCCTCTAGAAGGGTGAAAATTTTTGTAGATGCAATTAGAATCGCAAGCAGGATTCGATTTGAAATTTAAGCAGGATTGTGATTAGAATTGTGGGAATCAGTTGAGAAAGATTCGATTCAACTCGAGGAATTCAATTCAAATTGTGAATCTGTTCACCAAAAATTGAAAACATTTGGAAAGTCCAAATTCATATGTGATTAGGATTGCGATCAGGACTAAAGAAGTAGAATTATAAAAGGTCAATTTAAATCGTAAGAAAAACAACTAAAATTCTGATTCATATCTTAAGGCTTGAAGTCACAATATTGCTCTGTAGACTAGTTGCGAGCATGATCATGGGTTCAAAGCAAAAATGATTCAAATAATAATTTATGGAAAATGAAAGCCAGTAGAAAAATAGGGGAAAACATATACAAACATACACCAAGTCATGGGAATTCAACATAGCACATTTTGAGAATCTAAACAAGCATAAAACTCAACTTTTCCATTAGGAAACTAACCATTATAACAACAAGCCTATTCATACTCAAACATTTTCATACCATTCTAAATACCATTTCCTTCAACATATACTAACATTAAGTAAACCACAATCATATAATTATACCATAATTCATAAAAAAGGTAAGAATCACTTATCTTAACAGCTGGAAACAAGAAATCTAAGCATATCTCACAAGGATCTCCAACATTCTTCAAGAATAAGAAAGAAGAGAGTATTAGTTTTTTTAAATTTTTCAAGGATTTATCTCCTCAACTAATCCATACCATTAGAGTATGGTTCCATTACGTAAGAACAAGCTAAACACAATAGATTCATGCTTTAAAAACACAAAAATATCACGTGAGTTCATGGGTTAAACAGTGATGTGAATATTAACTATTGAATTAAAAAATTTGTAACTCAGATTTTACCTTATAAATCAATATGATTTTGGTACCAAATTAAAGATGAAGAAGAGAGGAATCAGTAGTAAAATTTTGAGAATTTATCATGGAGAGATAAAGAGCTTACTTGAAGAGAAAGAGTGTATATTATAGAGAGAAAGTGAATTAATTAAATTAACGTACTCCCCGATTATCAGTGGTCATGAAATTTTATCACAAATTAATTAAATTAATTACTTTTGTAATGACTACAATTTACCCTCACTGAATACCTCATAGCCCTAGTTTCGATCTTCTTAAAAGTTTTTTGGAAATTAAATAACGAAAACATGAATTTAATTTTTCTGGACATCCATAATGGGAATTTCGATCATTTAAAATTTTTCAAAATTTATATAATTTATTTCTAATATATCTAGAGTCCTTATATTTCAAAATTATAGATTTAAAATTATTGAAAATTTCAAATTTACCTTTTTAAATTTTTTTAAAAATTTATTTTATTATCAAAATTAATTTTAAAAAAATTGAGATATTATAATATATTTCAATACAAGGATAAAATTAGTATTTGATAGTAAAAAAATGACATTTAACTATTTTTAGACAGAATAAATCATAATTTATAATGAAAATTATTAAAATAGAATAAAGTGTAATACTTTTTAAAATTTACAAAAAATTTATATTGATTTTGAAATTAAAAGAGAGATTAATGTAATTTTATAAAGTCGCAAGAGAGATCAAGATATTTCTCTTTAAATAATGAAGTGTCGATAACATAAATCCTTATATTTTATCTTTTTATTAATAAACAATTTTTAAAAATCAAGAGCAAATTCTTATTAATAAAAAAGCTATATGTATCCATATCCTCTCTCTATATATATATATTTTATGGAGCAAAAATTTAAACTAGAACACTGAAAAAAAATCAAAAATAATAACCAATCAACCTAGAAATAGAGGTGGTCATCTAAAAAATTAAGATCCAATTTTTTAATGAAACTTTCTTAACGATATAACCAATTTGTCCTAGGATCCAAAGCCCATATCTCTTTCTTTAGCTTTTGTCGTTTTGTTTGGTTCAAATTCCTCCATTTCAGTTTCTCAAAAACGATTCATTTGCTTGTATATGTGGTAAATATTTCTAATTAATTTTTATTATATTTTAATAAATCATATATTGTAATAAAGTAGATATTAAAATTAAAAAAGTGATTTTGTGATTTATAACGATACAACGGGAGGTACTGCTGATGGGAAAATGAGCTACAAAATGACTTCACCCACTTAGATTTGGACCAAAAATTTCCCAAATTCCCTGAAGCTGAAACCAATCCCTCTTCCGGATTTCACAGAGAGTCCAGTTCGCAGAAACTCTGAAGATGGAGTCCTCTTCGAACCCACCCAATTCCGAAGACTACCAAACCAGGAATTGGCTCGACCTTCCTCGGGACGTGATGGCAATGATTCTTCAAAAGCTGAATTCGATCGAAATAATCACCACTGCTCAGCTTGTGTGCTCCTTCTGGCGGAATATCTGCAAAGATCCTCTAATGTGGCGCAGCATTGACATGAAAAATTTGGGTAATCTTCATGATATGCCTTATAATTTGGACCTTATGTGCCGCCATGCAATTGACCGAAGCTGCGGTCAGTTGGTTGATATTGATATCGAGTACTTCGGCACCGATGATCTGCTCAACTACATCAGTGATCGGTAATTCAGAGTTTTAATTTTGCTTCAGAAAATGGGAATGTGCTGATTTGTTGGTTTTAATTGGTTTGTGGAATAATTAGGGTTGTGTGTTTAAGTTTTGAGCGCTATTCTGGCTTTCAATTTGACGTGATTACTAGTTGTGATGAAATGGGGTTCGGGTTTTTCTTTCTGAGTTACAAAAATTGAAAATTGGATGCATTTCTTTTAGGTAAGGAAGTTGGGCCTGAAGACCTCAGTCTTCAGGTTTCTTTAAATTTGAAGAAAAATGAAGCTGCTGCTGCTTTTTGCTTTGCATAGATGTGGTTTTTTTATAATGTTAAATGGGACAGATTTTAGTAGAATTGGTCACTTAAATGGATTATATTAATGAAAGTAAGATGCAGTTTTTTTTTTTTTTTGGTTGCCATTATATTGCGAGGAGAATTTCAATTTGTCAGTTGACACCCCTGTATCTCAGTTGTCAGTGATTTTGTAGAATTGGTCGCTTAAATAGATTATATTAATGAAAGTAAGATGTCTTGTTTGTTTACAAAATACGAAATAATAGTTTTCATAAGACTCTGTAGCTGGTTTCAGTTAAATGTTTACAAATACAGAAGGGATATGTATATCATTACTGAAGTTGAAGCCCATACATCTTATTGCCGAGGGTTAATTCTGCAGATGTTTATTCTGATAGATGATACTTCTATTCAGTACTATCAATCTGCCCTTTGTCTAATGTCGTATGTAATTTGGAATCAAGGTGCTTTGTTGATGGTTATATTATATGGATTCTGCTATAAATTTGTCTATACGTGTCCAGACTCAGCTATAATTTTGTGGTTCTATTTGACGTGTAAAACTGCTTGTTCAGCTTAAATCGAATTTTATGCAGCAGATTTTTGGCAACATATCCTTTTATAATTTTATCACCTCTTAATCATTTTATCTTGTTATTTTACAGTGCATGTCAGCTACGACGCCTACGGCTTGTATGCTGTGACAGAATTTCAGATGAGGGATTGAGTGAAGCTGTGATGAAGCTTCCAATGCTAGAGGAACTTGACATTTCAATGAGCAACTTGTCCAAAGGTCCTCTTGAAGCTGTTGGCCAATATTGCCCTTTACTGAAATCATTAAAGTTTAACATGCAAGGTTACGGATGTCCACACGATGAGTGTGATGAGGAGGCTTTTGCTATTGCAGAAAACATGCCTCACTTACGCCACCTCGAGCTTTTTGGAAACATGCTAACCAATGTTGGCTTGCTTGCCATTCTTGATGGCTGTCGTCACCTTGAATCCCTTGACCTGCGAAAATGTTTCAATGTTAACTTTGGAGGGAATTTGGGAAGAAGATGTGCTGAACAGAAGATATGTTTACGGCTTCCAAATGATCCCACTGATGACTTACCATTTGATGCTGAAATTCATGATGATTCATTTGATGAAGACTATCCGCCTGGGATCTCAGATGTAGATTTCTTGACTGATGATGATTATGACTATTACGAATTCTCAGGGGTAGACAGTGATTTTTCTGACCATTTTGAAGACTATTATTACTGGGAATATCAAGACATGTGAAAATTTTCAACTTGAAGAGAACAGGTGCTGTGAATATTCTAGTTGCCATTATCTTTATTCCTCACCTAACTTTAAGATCAATGTGCAGCTAGTCAAATTTCCTGACTGCTTTCCATTTTAAGTTGCCTCAGTTTTCTAATTTATTAATGCTATTTTAATGAAAAATTGTAGAGGGAGACAGTTTAATCTATGATAGGACACATGAGCTATCTTTTGCTGGCGAAGATAGCTGAGAATCATCTAGAAACTTCGGCAAGGCCCATGCTTGGTTTGCAGGCTCTATGTATCAGACATGTATAAAAAGGGTTTTTTATATTTTGTTGATAAGTTGTGACTTTGAACTTCAGTATTGTTCAACTTTTGGGAGGTCTTATTCTACTTAATTGCTTTACGGTTTTTCCTTTCATGTTTCTTGTTGTCTAAACTTGCAATAATTTAGCTAATAAGCACAAGAAAAGCAGTACATTTTAGAAGAATTCATTTTGCAGAAGCCAATTTTGTTGGTTTTTCTTTAAAGTGCATGTTCATAATATAACATTACCTTGAAACTGATGATCGTCATTCATTATCAGGCTGAGTAATGTTTAGTAAATGTATTTTGTTATGCAAATTATCACGTAATTATTAGCCTCATCCTCAATTTTAAGATTTATTGTGTGCAAGTGTGTGCAGCTATCATTTTCAGATTTATTGGTGAGAGTAAACGTGTGCAATTAACATTTTTTCTTACAAGAAAGATGAAAATAGTGGCAGTCTCGTATCATTCCATATTATTCTGTCTTCTCTTCTCTCCTTCCATTTGAAGAAGCTTTTGTGCGTATATTATCCCTCGAAACCAGACAATTTATTATGTAGGCAGAAAAATCATTGGTGGTCCCTGGTACTGCTATGCCTGCCATAAAAGTGGGACAAATCTGTCGAGGGCACTCGGGCATGACAAAGAGAAAAAGATTAAAATTTTATTTTGATTTTTCATGGATATGGATTTTTTAATTTAATTTTTATTTTTAAATTAATTTTTGATAAATTTAATTTTTATTAATCAAGTTTTATTTTACATTTATTTTATATTATATTAAGTATAATGATAATTTAGAAATTTAAAATATATGTAATATCATCATGTGAACATAAAATATAACTTATATAAAAAAATTAGGTATTTATATGAATTAAAATATGTATTAAGAAATAAAAAGGAAATTAAAATTATTATTTTATATTTTTACTTTTAATTAAAATTGTATAATAAATTTATAATATGAAGAGTGATATGAAAAACATTAAAGGGCAATAAATCAGATTTTAAATTTCTATATAAATTTTATTAATAAAATTAAAAACAAATAAAAAAACTTAATCAAACTAAATTAAATTTATAAAGAATTAAATTAAAAATAAAAATTAGGTCCACCTAAGATTAAAATAATATGTTATTTAAGAGCAAAATGGTGATGACCCACTGGCTGATGCAACCAGAGTAAAAGTAGGGACTAGCTTTGAAAATTGTTAAATAGGTGTCTAAGAAGAATTACAACTGCTACTTGCTCTCTTTCTTTGGGTTGTTGAGGGTGATAGTGGGCATTGGACCTTCGAAGAAGACCTGGCAGGATTGAACAACTTAAAAGGCAATTACTAACCTAGATTAATCGATTGTTTGGGTCAGATTACCTCTGAAATATGCTTTACAAATTGACAACAAAATAAATAAACAAATAAATTTACTGACAAATTAAGACAATTCTCCAGTCTTTTCTACCAACATAATTTTATTAAAGGAAAAACCCAATATGACATATTTTATACACACACTACTTAGTGTTCTTTTACAAATGCATGTTTAACATGTTTAAAATCAATTACACCCACTCATAATGAGTCATGTAATTTTTATTTGAAATATGACATTTAAACTTTGATATATGAGAAAATACTTGCATGATAAGGAAAAAAAATGAAATTTGACCTTAACTTAGGATAATTTTATTAAGAAAAGAAATATTTAATTATATCATATTTCTATATTAAAGATTAAACGTATTGTTTAAGATGTACTAATCAAAGAAAAAATAATATTTTTCTATTAAAATCCTGATAAAATTGTAACTGATCATAGTATATTTAGTTCAAAATATAGCATTTAAATCGAGTTATTGTCATAATTAAATTATCTCCTCAAGAATCATTATTAATTTATTAGGTTTACAGCAGGCAGTATTATGTAATACTGAATTTCAAATATAAGAATGGTGAGTTCTTGGGCGTCTTACGTGAGAAACTCCATTCATGCATGCATGTATTGACAACCCAACAATGATGTAAAGAGAGTTAACATGAAACCAAACCCAAACGGTCAATGCGATAAACCAATGAGCCCAACTTACGCGTAACATTGTCAAATACAGTTGATTTACTGAGCCTCGCTTCCTTTATCATGGATTCTTCAACAACATGTCTACTATAGAATACAAAATCAAGTCATTAGACACACGCTCTATTAATTTGCAGCATAACTTCATCAAAAATTCCCCAGAATCAATTTTCGTTTTGGTGGCAATGGCAAGGTTCAGTATCTGCGAGATCCAAGAAAAAACAGTTTTCTAAAATGAATATTCTTAAAACAAGAATCTCATAAGTTTTCATGAATCTTAGAAGTGAAGACATCCAAAACTCAGGTGCTATGTATATGGTTAACTGACTTGAACTATAGAACAACGGCATATACATATACAGCAGAATCATTTACAATCAGAATGATACTAGAACTTAGGAGTAAGAGAAGACTAATGAAGGAGAACTTTTCAGCATCACTGGACTAGACCATTCGAAAATTTCCTCTAGCTATGAAACTTGATAGGTGCTCAAAAATGGATTTTATAAATGTTCTATCACCTTTCTTTTAAACATCCAGATATAATCTTCAATTGAGCCATCATCTATATCTTACTAAGCTTATGGACCAAGAAAAATAAACATTTTAACCCAAAAAAAAAAAAAATACTAGCACCAAGAAAAAGTATACAATAATCTCAACACCAAAAGTTTAGGCAAGAATAGTTCATAGACAACGAAGCAATAGTTTTTGCTTCACGCATGATTTATGATTTTGTCCAATTTGTAGAGCAATTTTGACATTTGACCCAATTCAATTAGGAGATTTAGCCTTGTTTGTTGGGATGGTATTCCAATCACCATATATGGACAGTTGACAATTTACCACTTATTAATGATATATTTGCAAGAGGGGACAATTCCGTACTTATTAAACACAATGAAACACGTTTCCTTACACCTGTGCATGATGTTCCTTTCTTTTTGCTTTTTAGCAGATGAATAGCACCATAATGCAAATAGAAAATCACAATTATCATATGTTCCTTTCTTTTTGCTTTTGACAGATGAATAGCACCATAATGAAGCTAGTAGAAGAAATCACTATTTTGGATCTAACAAAAACTTTAAGATCTACAAAGCCTTTGTTCCTAGTCAGCAGCTACATGCATCCACATATATATATATATATATATATATATCATTTGAGTTCAATTGAGAGAGGAATTTTTAGAGAATAACTCAGATGTAATAAACCAGAACAACTTAATATTAGCTATGAGTTGAAATCACTATTATGCCAACTAGAAGAAGGATTGAGGATAAAAAATACCTCTGAATAACAGTCAGTCTATCAATTTCAGGAGAATGGCCAATGTAAACACTCTTCTACTAATCTTTAATTTCATATAGGCTCCTTGTAACATATATGTTAGTTTGGATAGGTACCCTAGGCCAATTTGATTGAGCCCTATCGCATCTAGAACTATACATTCTATGATTTAGATATAAAGGTTGAATGTTCAACTTATATTGCATTCATTGTGCATTGCATACGTAAGATGAAGTCTATGGTGGGAAGTTATCTCATTCAATCAATTCCATAAGGGGTTATGGGATGGTGAGTGTGATT
>JANHAO010026704.1:0-11020 GCA_026873985.1 Saraca asoca | reverse complement strand
TATAAAAGTTGCCATGTTCTTATAATTTCTTCTTCGTTCTTTGGGTTGTTTGTCAAATTTTATAACTAATTTTAACTAGTTCAATGTAAAATCAGTTTTATTAAATCATATAATTTTGACTTAGTTTAAAACCAAATTTAGTTAAATTTAAAATTAGTTATAAATTTTTTTGTGAATTTTATTTGATAAGATTCTCTTATACATTGAATCACACAAAAATAGGAGAAAGTAACCTATAATCAAAGCACAACATTGCATAAAAAAGATGTATGAAATATAAATCTATTAAGGGTGATCAAGTAGTTCTTATGGTAAAAAGTGCTTTGTTAAAAACTCTTTTTATCTATGTAAATGAACAGATAACCTTGTAAAATATCTAAAATTTAATTCATAGTACAATAAAATATGAAAATAAAATTAAAATCAAGATGAAACAAACATAATTACTAGAAAATCATAAATAATGGCACATCTTGCCAAGGGAAGTTGATTTTGAGAGGTTTGATGATGTTTTTCGAGCCTATCAACGTCTGTTAGCCTCTGCATGTTTGAACGGATTATTCGAAACTAACCAAAATCCATCAAACTATGATATCAAAGATTCAATAATTTATAGCCGTATGGTACTCACTCTTCACGTTAATATTATTAGGTGAGGCAACAATTTTGAAAAATGGAAGTGTACTGACCACATAAGTAATAAACAGCAGTATAAATTTGGCACGAAATTTAAACATAAACAAAAAAAAAAGAATTAATCAAAAGAAATAAAAAATTTATATTGCGGGTATAAACCCGTACCCATACCCGCTACAGTGTTTGCGGGTACGGATAGGGTATCGGTATGATTTTTTCTGACGGGTATGGATATTGTCATACTCACCCAAATCCAACCCGTTGCTATCTCTAGTTCAAACAAGAGAAGATAGGAATTTTTTTTATAGAGATTGAACATGAGAAGGATATTGGGATTAGAAAGATTTATAGGGAGAGATTTCTTTTGCTGTGGAAAGAACAAAGCGTGCAAGAAAGAGTGAGAAGGATTTTGGAATTGGAAAGTGTTGTATACTAAAAATGGGTCTCGCAAGGTCGAGCCCCCGAGGAAATGAAGACCAGTTCTCGCGACCTAGCGAGGAGCTCTTGCGAAGCTTCGCTCAGAGAGTAGCAATGACAGAAGTAAAGCACCAAGCCCTGCTTCACTCGTCGCTGTGCAACGACACTGTGAGGAATACTTCGTGAAGAAGTACCTCAGCGATGCCGCAATCAACAAGAAGAGTTTGGGACCGGCCCGGGAAAGTTGTCAGTCACTCTGCTCGTACCCGCTTCCTCGCTATAGCAACCCCTGCGACACCCCCGAAGCCGAGAACTCCCACTTGAGATGGCCAAGTATCTTGCTTGGCACGGTAACAATTGTATGCCTACGAGTCGTCCTAAGAAACCTACCTCCGCAGCCTATATGCTACAAACTGCTGGATTATAGTCTTTTCACCATCCTTTCTAATTTATTTCATGTAATATAATTGTAGCTTGTAATTAATACATGCAACTCCACCTTCTTCTATAAATAGGATTGCATTGTTAGCAGGAGGGGGGAGCCAATCCTTGTAAGCAAAAACTCTGCTAAAGTTGCAATAATAAAATCTCTACCATGGACGTAGGGTCCAGCAAGACCTGGATTTAACCGAACCATGTAAAATTGAGTGTCTTCCCTTATACTCTTTCAACCATCCACTTCATCTACTTCATTTTTCTCATCTGCAAACCAAGAACAGGCCTGGAATCCCGAAGAATCCCCTGTTGGTCGGAGTTTGGGATATAACCAAAATCCGACGTCAACATTTTGGCGCTATTTATGGGAATCTCACCTGCTCTGGTTGACTTCTCATTGTCATGGCCAAAGGAAGAGTTACTAGGGCCTTGAGCGCACGATGCGAGACCCCAGACGCCATGTTTTGACGACGAGCTCATCCACTGCCCCTGTGACAAGAGCAACCACTGGCTTCCTTCTAGCCGGTCCGGTGCAACCGGATCTCGCTGCTAACAGCATTGAAGAATCGCAGGCTTGGCTCCAGCGTCAAGAAAGGCTTGAGCACATAATGGGGGAACTAGCTAAAACAGTCTCGACACTGGTACAGGTGCAAGCCCAGAATGTGCAAGCACAGGCTGAACCCGTCATGCCGGAGGTTGAACGTTTCGATGAAGTAGACCAGGAGCAGGAGCCATATTGCCATCCATACGGTCAGGATGACGGAACGAACCACCTGGTTCCTAGTCATGGACTGGGGGGCTTAGATGTTGTGATGGAAGGTCTCCTTCGAAGAGTCAGACATTTGGAGGAGTGCTCTCGAGCTCGAAATGGCTGGGAGCGTCTTGGAGAACAACCCCTTTCTTTAGGGAGATTATGAAGGAAACTCTACCATATAAGTTAAAAATCCCTGCCATCCCATTGTATGACGGAGACAGCGACCGTACATCCATCTAGACCTGTTTAATATCTAGATAGACCTTCAGGCTTGTAACCCTTCAGTCAAGTGCCGTGTTTTTCTCGCTACTTTGGGAGAAATTTTTCGCACATGGTTCAAGAGCCTCCCAGCTCACAGCATCGACAGCTGGGGAGAGTGTCAGGAAAGATTTGTCAACCAGTATCAGGCACTAAGAAGGTGACTTGCACCCCCGTGCCATCTTGCTACTATCTTCCAAGGTAGGCAGGAAGCGCTGAAAGATTATCTCACTCGCTTTAGGCGCGAGGTCAACAATGTCGAGAAGTCCTCGGATGAAGCTATTTTGATCGCCATCTCCACGGGACTCCGTAGGTATAGAAAGCTATTTAAGAGCTTGTACAAATCCCCAGTGAGCAGCCTAGGAGAATTCTATGAGCGGGCCATAAAACAAGTCAGGTGGGACGAAACTTTCAGCCCACGAAACCCTGAGGCTGGCGGTTCAACATCGAACAAGAAAAGAAGCAACTGTGGAGGCGGGAATGACAACCCCGAGCTTCGGTCCGCGAAGAAGGGAAAGGATGAAGGGCCCCCATTTCAGGCCCTCCATAGCACCTATAGCATCTTGTCAGATGCTCAAAACAAGATCTTCGCAATGGAGAAGGACAAGTAAGACTTCGGATGGCCTCCGCCCTTAAAAACGCCTAGCAGATCTAGAGTTAATCGAGGAAAATTCTGTGCATACCACAACGAGTTCGGACATGTCACCTCAGAATGTTGGGTACTACGAGATGCCATTGAAGATCTTATTAAAAGAGGATGCCTGCACAGTTACATCGTGTAGCCTTTCAGGCAGCAGCATAGGTCCCACCAGCAGGGTGCTGAGCGAGAGCGGTCCCCTACTATTAGGACAATTTTTTAGACTTCTGTGATTATCTGTAAATTGTATGAACGCCTCCTGAACTTATGTACTAATACTAAGTCTTCTTTTGGTAGGATAGCAATGCCTGTCGCTCGCACGCTGTCGATCTATCATGAGTCATATGAAAGGCAAAAGCACTCTGATCTATTACTTAAGCCCCTCCCCCGGAGTTTAATCCGGAGATGAATTGACGAATCACCCAGCCAGTTGAGCTGCAGGCTTGCTGACTAGCCAGTGTAGCAGATATGCTCGCTGAGGTATAGAGACGCTTTAAAATAAACTCACCCAGCCAGTTGAGCTGCGGGCTTACTAACTGGCCAGCGTAGTAGATGTGCTCGCTGAGGCATAGGGCACGCTGTAAAATACACCCCTTAGGCACAAGATCACCCCGGCCACAAGATCGGCCACCCCTTTGGGTAAAAGATCGCGAGATCGCCCCAATCACAAGATCGGCCACCCCAGAGTCGCAGCTCTCATGTGATTAAGTAAGTCATAACTTTCACACACGCTAATCTTTTTGAGCACAAGATCGCTCACTTTTCTCCACTTCGCAGCTCTCATGTGATTAAGTAAGTCGCAGCTTTCATGCATGCTAATCTTTTTGAGTACGAGATCACTCACTCTCTAATTCGCAGTCCTCATACGAACTCGGATTAAGTCATAGCTCGCTTATGGCCAAGTATGCATATATCTAACTCTATTTTTCAGGTGCATACAAACCACCCAAATCAATCAAGCCATGTGTAAGATGGAAATGAAGTAATTTTATTTATTAAAAGACCTCAGCGAGGAATGTTTACATCAAAAAACTCTGAATACAAAACAAGGTAAAATACAATGGGGAACCCTAAGTACAAGCTAGTTGAATAGCAAAAGAAGCCCTAAAAAAAAAGAAAAAGAGAGAGAGAGTGAGAGAGAGAGAGAGAGAGAGGAAGCCAGCCGTGGATGACCGCAAGACCAGCGCACTGCAGTCATTCTTCTTCCAATTGATCACCGACGGCAGTGCCACATCCCTCTTTCCCTCGACCACCTGCACCTCTTGAAAAGATCAGATTAGAAAGTGCCTGGAGGGGCAGCCGGTCAAAGAACTGCCTTATGGCAGAACCAAAAAGACATAATCTGGGATCCATATAAGATCCTCCCACATTGCTGGGAAAAACAGTTCTTCCGAATCATATATGCAGTAGACCATACATACCTCAAAGAAGGACCAAAGTTTCGAAGATGATTTATCAGGGTGCTCCATGGTTTGTTCTGAACGATGGTCTCCCCCTTAAATAGAGCAAGGAATGGTTCATTAATGAGTCCTGATCCATCTCTCCCAACTACACGCATTAATGGCCTAAAAAAAGAATCAACTTAAATGCAGTCATAATTATTGGATGCGCTTTGATAACAACAAAACCTGGGAAAGGGAAATGATGGCTCGACTTTTGACTAATTGAAATTAGGACGGTCTTCAACTCCCAGCTCACTATGTAAGCTAAGAATTAGGGGGCTTATGTTGTATACTAAAAATGGGCCTCGCAAGGTCGAGCCCCCGAGGAAACGAAGACCAGTTTTCATGACCTAGGGAGGAGCTCTTGCGAAGCTTCACTCAGAGAGTAGCAACGGTAGAAGTAAAGCACCAAGCCCTGCTTCACTCATCGTTGTGTAATGACACTGTGAGGAATACTTCACGAAGAAGTACCTCAGTGATGCCACGATCAACAAGAAGAGTTCGGGACCGGCCTGGGAAAGTTATCAGTCACTCTACTCGTACTCGCTTCCTCACTACAACGACCCCTACGACACCCCCGAAGCCGAGAACTCCCACTCGAGATGCCCAAGTATCTTGCTTGGCATGATAACGGTTGTATGCCTATAAGCCGGCCTAAGAAACCTACCTCTGCAGCCTATATGCTGCAAACTACCAGATTATAGTCTTTTCACCATCCTTTTTCATTTATTTGATGTAATACAACTGTAGATTGTAATTAATGCATGCAACTCCACTTTCTTCTATAAATAGGATTGCATTGTTAGCATGAGGGGGAGCCAATCCTTGTAAGTAGAAACTCTACTAAAGTTGCAATAATAAAATCTCTACCGTGGATGTAGGGTCCAGCAAGACCTAGATTTAGTCAAACCATATAAAATCGAGTGTCTTCCCTTATACTCTTTCAACCATCCACTTCATCTACTTCATTTTTCTCATCTACAAACCAAGAACAGGCCTGGAATCCCGAAGAATCCCCTGTTGGCCAGAGTTTGGGATATAACCAAAATTCGATGTCAACAGAAAGATTTATAGGAAGAGACTTCTTTTATTATGGAGGGAGTAAAGATGACAAAAAAATTTTCTCTCGAAAATACTAGATAAAGGAAACAAACTCTAACCTTAAGTATGATCAATGAAAACATGTTTTTACTAAAATTATATTTAGATATGTTATGGGTAAAAATTGATACTTTGTAAATAGGTTGGCAAAAGGCCCAATTAGCGAGTTCGAAGGGAGAAGCCCAACTCGTCCGACCTTGAGGACACTAAGTGAGGTCACCATGTCGTGAGCCACATGTTTAGTGCGAAACAAAGCTAAAGTAATAGTGCAGCTCGCTAAGAGATGAGCCTGAGCACTTATGGCCAACAATTCCCTTTGCGTGAGCTCGTTTCACCTAGAGTGAGCTCGGCCTCATTGGTCAAAGGATATTAGTGACCCTAGGCTAGAAGATCTGGTTCGCAAATCGCAACACTTGGCTAAAAGCTCGCTAAGGTTGAGCATGAGACAAGCATATGTCAACTTATAGACCAAGCAAATAGGGGCCCACCTATAGAAAATAACCTGTAAAAGTTGAATTGTAGGAGTCTATGTAGTCTTGTACATTTATTATTTAATGTAACAAAATTACAACTTATAAATTTACAATTGTGACCTCTCAGCCTTTATAAATAAGAGAAGGGAGATCATTGCAAGTGACTCTGAACTGAGATATCGAAACTTTATCAAAATTGCTCTAGATTAATAAAATGCTACTATGGATGTAAAGACCAGTGCTATCCGGTTTTGGCTGATCCATGTTAAAAATCTCTCTGTGTGTTCTTGCTATTCTTCCTCTCCATCTTTGCTTATTCAACCGGATTGTAGTTTGAGTCCTTAGAACTCTTTTAGTTGGTTGGATTTGGGACTGAACCAAAATCCACTATTAATATTTTGGCACAATTTGTGGGGACTCATTTGTTCTCGAGTTAATTTATCCTGTGTTCAGGTTGATTTCTTGTGCAGTTACAATAGCAAGAGAAAGAGCCACCAAAACTTTGAATGCACTAGTTGATCCCCCAGAAGGCCATGTGTCTACAATAGATTCTTCCGTTGCTCCTGTCATAGGTGTCATTGCTAGTTTGCCCCCTAAAACTCACAACCAACTTGTCGCTGCCCTCAGAATTGATGAGGTGCAAACACTTCACCAATCCCAGCAAACATTTGAAAATATGATAAGAAAGTTGACTGAGGCTGTTAGAGTGTTGGCTCAAGCTCAAACCTAAGAAGTGCAAAAGTAAGAGGAGATTATTATGTAGCTCCGACAGCTATGTGAAGAAGCTTAGAGGGAAGGGACGGCTGAATAGACACAACAACATTCTAATTCAGCTCACTCCACTAATCACCAAATGAGGTTAGAAGCTCGTCAAACCCGTGAGAACTGTGATGGTCAGTAGCTTGAGGGCTCGCATTAAGCTGAAAGCTTGAATAAGACCAACCAAGGGCATACTATAAGTTGTAGCACCCATGACCAAAGAAAATAAAATAGCCTGCAATCCTCTGGCCTGTAATTTAAAATGCAACACCCGGTGATGAAAGAAGTGCTTCAAAGGCTAAAGTGACTAGAGGAGCATCATCGGGCTCAAAATGATCAAGATCGCAATGAGGAGAGCTTGCCATTCTCCATTGAGATTGAAATGCAGCCCTTCCCTCAAAAGTTTAAAGTTCTCGTAATTCCGCTGTACGATGGAAATGGTGACTAGATGCATTCAATGTTCAGATGGATCTTCAAATAACTGATCCTTTGGTCAAGTGCTGCCTCTTCCCAGCCACATTGGGAAGCATCTCCTGAGCATGGTTCAGAGGCCTTTCAGCTCACAGTGTCAACAGTTAGAAAGAGTGTCAGAAGAAATTCATTGATCAGTACCAAGCATTAAAAAGGTAGCTTGCGCCACCCTGCCATCTCATGATGATCTTTCAACGCAAGCATAAATCGTTAAAGGATTACATGGCCAGGTTCAGGCATGAAACTAATTTCATAGAAAATCACTCTAAAGGAAACATCTTGATGGTGATATCCGTGAGACTCTTCAAAGATAGAAAGTTGTATAAGAGCCTATACAAGTCCCCAATAAAGGATCTAGCCAAATTCTACGAGCCAGCTGCCAAATAGATTAGGTGAGAGGAAACTTTTGGCATAAAGGAGTCCAAACAAAAGGACGAGGTTGATAACTCCACTCAAAGCAAGAAGAGGAGTGGGGAGAACCAGAATCTCAACTCCAATGTTCAGCTCATAAAAAGGGCAAAAGCTGAGTGACCTTAACATCAAGGTCACCATGAAAGCTATGGTGTCTTGTCTGATACCCAGGACAAGATTTTTGTGACAGAAAGAGACAAGGAAGACTTCAAGAAACCCAAGCCTCTCTGGACTCCCAGCAGGTTCAGGGGCAATAAGGATAAATTTTGTACCTATCATAATGAGGTTGGGCATAATACCTCGAAATGTTGGGCACTAAGGGATGCCATAAAGGATCTTATCAAAAGAGACCGCCTGCAAGAATATATAGTCTGACCATCTGACCACCAACCTCGACAGCCTCGGTGAATTGCTGATTAAGAGCAGGGGCCTTCGATCAGAATAATATTTTAATGTTGTAATGTTATTTGAAGTTATGAATGAAATTCAAGTTTATTTGTGTGATGATTTTTTAGCAAAATGCTTTTCTGTTCGAGAAGAAAGCTATTCTATGATTGAGCTAGCTTGTTGGTTGAGGCACGAAGGTGCTAAAATAAACTCTATTCCAGTGCAGCCGAGAGCTCGCTAAGGCATGAAGGTACTAAAATAAAATCAATTCCAACATAGCCAAAAGCTCGTTAAGGTTCTAAAATAAACTCAATTCCAATACAACCAAAAAGCTTGTTAAGGCATGAAGGTGCTAAAATAAACTTAATTCTAACATAGCCAAAAACTCACTGAGGCATGGAAGTGCTAAAATAAACTCAATTCCAACTCAGCCAAAAGCTCATTGACATATGAAGGTGCTAAAATAAATTCAATTCTAGTGTAGACAAAAGCTCAAATAAAATAAACTCAATTCTAGCACAACCAAAGAGCTCGTTGAGGCATGTAAGTGCTAAAATAAACTCAATTCTAATGTAGCCCAAAGCTTGCTGAAGCATGGATGTGCTAAAATAAACTCAATTCCAACATGGCCTAAGAGATCACTGAGGCACGAAGGTGCTAAAATAAACTCAATTCCAACGTGGCCAAAGAGCTCGCTAAGGCACAGAGTTGCTAAAATAAACTTAATTCCAACACAGCTTAAGAGCTCGTTGAGGCACAAAGGCACTAAAATAGACTCATTTCGTAAGTAACAAAGTTGCTATGTTACAACTTGCGAGGCACAGCTATCTTACGACCTACTATTCATAGCTCTTATGTGGAGTATTGGTAGTAGCTCACATGCAACACATTGTTGGCAGCTTTCATGCAATTTCTTGTAGAGTGCAGCTCTCATGCAACTTGCCGGGACACTTTTCTTATTGCTAACTAAGACTCATGGTTCTCAGACCCATTTTCAATTGAAGAATATGGCCAATTGGTTATCTAAACATTTCATTTAGCTATGATTCACAAAGAAAAAATTTATGCTATCATCTACAATAAGCAAAACATTCAACACAATGCAATACTCACAAAGGGAGTTCATTCATTAAAAGCCTCAACGAGGTAAATTTACATTAGAGGAGTCAAAATATGAGTCAAAAAGCCTACAAAGAAGGTTGGCCTCTAGGAAGTGAACTTCGATCGATAGGAGGACCAACTAGCACCCAAGCTCATCAGCATTCCTTCACTGCTAATGGCTCCTTTCCTGACTCACCCTTTCCCTTGGACTAAGCAACGGAAGAGTTTGGCTGGCAAGACCAAGTCTCACCGTGAAGCCGTGAGGAAGTAATCCAAGATTTGCAAAAGATCTACCAGTATGCAGTAGGCTATGCATGCCTCGTCAAATAGCCAAACCATCAGAGACATGGAGGGATTAGCTAAGGCACCTGTTGAGTTCTTCTATGAAGAAGTAAGAAGGCCCCTAAACTTTCAATAGACCAACTTGGTCACTTGAAAAATCCATAGGTTATTTAGCTATTCTTGATCAAATAGTCCAGGAGAAAATGAAGCTACCACACCAATGGCTGGGAGCTATGCACAGGAAGAGGTATGGCCTGATGTAGACGAAGTGAAAGATTTGAGTTTGAAATGATGACACAACAGAAGCTGTAGGCAAGGACCTTACCAATAAACTACAACTCCCAGTCTGTGAAGTAAACTGAGAGTTGGGGGGCTGATATTATGTGTAAAAATTGATACTTTGTAAATGGGCTGGCAAAAGGTCCAATAAGTGAGTTTGAAGGGAGAAGCCTAGCTCATCCGACCTTGAGGTTGCTAAGTGAGGTCACTAGGTCACGAGCCATATGTTTAGTGTGAGAAAAAACAAAGCAATAGTCCAGCTTGCTAAGAGATGAGCCCAAGCACTCGTGGCCAAGATTGTTTAGACAAGGCTAGAAGATTTCATTCGCGAAGTGCAACACTTGGCTAGAAGCTCGTTGAGATTGAGCGTGAGACAAGTATTTGTTTACTTGCAAAGCCGACAAACAGGGGCCCACCTACAGAAAGCAACTTGTAGAAGCCGAATTGCAGAAGTCTATGTAATCTTATACATTTATTATTTGATATAACAAAATTATAACTTATAAATTTATAATTGTAAATTCCCAGTCTCTATAAATAAGAGGAGGGAGATCATTGCAAGTGACTTTGAACTAAGATACCGAAACTCTGTAGAAATTTCTCTATATTAATAAAATGTTATTGTGGACGTAGAGATCGGTATTGTCTAATTTTGACCGAATCACGTTAAAAATCTCTCTGTATGCTCTTGCTGTTCTTCCTCTCCATCTTTACTTGTTCAACCGAATTGTAGTTTGAGTCCTCAAAACTCTTCTGATTGGCTGAATTTAGGACCTAACCAAAATCTACCATTAACAAGATAAAAATCAAATTTTAAAATATTAATTAACTAATAGTTTAAAATTAGTTCTCAATATATCCACTTAACTAAATTCCTTTAGGAATTGAGAAACATCCTCTTATATATCTCTTGCACCCGAAGAAAGCAAGTTAAAATTTCAGAACATACACATAATTCGAATCATGGATATGGATATATGTAAGGAGAAAAAGATAGAGTTGCTATTATATGATAATATCTAATTAATTTTGCATGTGGTGGGTTCAAATGGTTGCTTAAATTACATACCAATGATAATATAATTCAAAGCTAACAAATTGTGTTGCTTCGCCGTACAAGGGTGGCAATGTAAGGAACAATGCTATTAGTGTATTTTCATTTTTATATTTGGTTCAT
>JANHAO010026703.1:0-11026 GCA_026873985.1 Saraca asoca | reverse complement strand
GCTAACACTTGGAGAGGAAGCTTTTGAGGCCATATGGAGGATTTTCCTGGTGTGAAGATCCACATACTTCCGCTGCAAAAGAGCTTGACTAAAGGTTAGTAAGCTCTACTTTCACTTGAGATTTTATCTGGGGAATTGTGGGATCTCAAACTAGTGGATCCTTGGGAGGTTTGCTCAGCCAAAAGGGAGGAAAATTTTTGAAAATTTCGGACCCTTTGCTGCCCCCATGGCCAAGCAAACCCAACATATACTCATCTACAGGATCCGGATTTACTCAATTTTTTATTTCATTGTTTTTTAATGAAAGTGAGAAGAATATAATATTTTATTTTAAAATTTAAACAAATTATTATGATTTATTATTTTAATATAAAAAATGTTATACATATTTATCTCCTTAATTCACATTCTTAATTTTTTTAAGAAATGGAAAGTATTCATTTTCCTTATGTATAAATACGTCGACAGATTTTCATATCATATGAACCCTCTATAAATTAGTGATATGGATAAACATTGAACATTAATTTACTTATTCAAAGTATACATTAATTGAACACTTTTCTTTTACTCCCAAAGGGCTATAAATTTAGTATGAGATTTTTGCAATCCTAATATTCTATGAATGATTTCTATGGAGAAATTTTAATATTAAACAAAGGGATGAAGCAATTCCACATAGGTGGGTTATAACATAAAATACAAAGGGATGAGTGAATTTCACATAAGTGGGTTTCACAAGGTTGTAGATCCCATCTTTTTGTGTTATGCTACCTTATCTTGAAGTACACACATCAGGAGTATATTAGAATTTCTGTTTTCTATAGAGGAGCATTGGTCACATAGTTAATACTATTCACAATAATAGACTCATAAGATACAAGTGTGACTATGCATATTTTTAGCCATAAGCATTTGAGTATGGCCAAGAATATTACTCTCACTTTCTTGTATCTACTTTTTTATTCACACCCTCTTATAAGTAGGCAGGGCTTAAGATTTTAGACCTCATCTACTTGTGTAATGGTGTAGATGAAAGAGTGGGTTTGAGAAAATAAGTCAAGAAGACGTCTAGCAAAGCTACTATTTTGACTTCAATAAGTAATTGTACCATATATTGGTGGGAGTTTTGCTTTAATAAGTGCCTAAAGAAACCTATCCTTCTTTTCCAACACTTGCTACTAAGGCTGTGTAAATTGGGGCAGACATGTCAACATCATTGAAGGGGTTATTCAAGGGATTCATCATCTCCAAAAATACTCAATCTTCACCACCTAGATCGTAAAGTTAGTAACATCTAGTTGGATCATGATTTAAATCCCAACATATCAGATTTTGAAATGATTAGAATTTTCAAATAGGACAAATTTGAAGCAAACACATGTAGGATAGTTGGAATATAGTAAGTAAGATAGGAAAATATCATTTAATGGCAAATAATGGTGTCTTCAATGTCTTTAACCCATTCATACTGACTTTGCTATGGGCACGTGTCTCCTGAGTATGTGAGAAAAGGTATATAGTTAATGAAGTATGATATCTATAGTTTTGGAGTTTGGTATTGCTTGAGGCTTAAGTTATTCATCTAAGATGGCTAGTTATAATAATCAGGTAATTTTTTTAGGTGTACAAGTTGTGGAGAGAAGAAAAATTTGTGGAGCCTACATATCCTTCTTTAGATGATCCAACACCATCTTGTAAAATCATGAGATGCATACAAGGACCTTTATTGTGTCTCCAGGAAAATCCAACAGATAGACCTTTCATATTAAAGGTTTGTTCAATGTTGAAGAATCAACTTATAACCATTATTATTCCCAAAAGCTTGCCTTTTCAAATAAAAGACATGAAAATGTGGTAGAAACATCTCATTGCAAGACACGTTTTCTTCAATTAATGATGTAGCAATTTCTCATATCTCACTCAGGTGATTGGCAAGGACATTATGGTGATTATCTTTTTTTCTTTCCTTCATGGAATGGATTTACTTTCTTGGAACTATGATTTTTTCATTTCATTATTATAAAAGAGTTGGAACCAAGACATACTATTGCTATATAAACACAGCAAGACTTGAAATTTTGGTGAGTTAGCATCTTCCATACACTAAACTATGATTGAACTAGCTGCTAATCGCTTATTGGAAGTAAAGCTAAATAAGGTCTGAAAGTGTTCTAAAAGCAAGAGAAAACTATGTTTGCTAGTTAAAGGATAAACTCACCTCTATGACTAATAAGTCACATGGATACTAAATATGCCATGAAATTGGATGTTGTATTAAAAAAATGTCTAAAATGATGCTTTTGCCATTTTATTTGAAGTGTAGCAAACATACATGCCATTTTATTTAGTAACAATTTTTCAATGTAAATAGTATAGTTCTAAAATTATTAATATTTTTATTCAAATATTTTTTTATATTTATAGAATTAAAATTAAACCAAACTTAATTAAAATAAAAAAAATTAGATTAAATTAATTTTAGGCAAAAATGAAACTTACGAGACTAAGAGAGTTTAATTATGAAATTTAAAGTAAAAAACTACTAAAAAAAATAGTGATTACATTATCATATAATAAAAAAAAGTTGAGGTTAAAACTAAAGTATAGACAGATATAAAAATATAAAATCCATCATCTACAATACAATTTGAGCTTATTAAGATACTTTCTCCACATTTTATCACAAAAAGAAATTGGGGTTCCTCTCCTTGTTCAAGTGCTTCATGTTCAAGAGGTGGTCAGAGAAAGAAAGGGCATTCTACAACATGGGCAAAATGATAGAGTGAGTGTGACTTTGACAAGTAGAAATGGTTTACATAATAGATTGTAAGTCAATGCTAATTGTGATTTATTTTTTCAAAAAAAGAAAAAAAAAAGGATACATGGCTGACAAAATGAGAGGTGAAAGTTAGGGTGGTCGACCAAGAAAGCTTGACACAACCAAAACCAAAATAGTTACTCAACTGAGTTGGAACTTGTATTTTTTTAGGGTCTATTACAGAAATATATACACATTTCTTACTCTGTCTGGTCATTTTTCTTCTACAAGGGTTCATGGTACTATGTTTTCCTTATTATTTTTTTCTCTTTGATCAATATGTCTCTTTGTTTCTCAATTTCCTACATGTGTTACTTTTATTTTATGAAATATAACAATCAAGGTCGCTTTAGTTTCTTTTTTATTTTCTTGTGAACTTTTAGTTTGATACTTATGATATTTCTTCCTTACCCAACTCTATTTTTTCTCTTTGATAAATTTTTGACACCTTCTCAACTATTTCTTAATCATCTCATGAACTATAGTATTTTCTTAAATATATTAAGTAGTAGCTGGCTTTGTCTTTTACGTAGCTATATATATCAACACTCAGTTTCCTTCCCCTAAAACCTTGTTTTAGATACATAAATTCAAAAGATATTTGTTTTATGAATTAAAAATTCTCAGAAATATTTTCTCCTTTTGTTGTTTTGCAACCACCTTTAGGAGTTATTTTGATGACGTAATATCCAAACTAGATTATTATAGTGTTAATTTATGTGAATATCACTGCTATTCTAGTAAGAATTTAGGTGTTTTTCATTTTATTTCTCTAGTTATAGTGGCATAGGTAGACTAGAAATCCCATTTGATCTTATTTATGAAATGATTTACGGTAATTTTGTTGCAAAAAGTGGTGCTCAAACTTAACTTGTAAGATGACAAAGCAAAATAGGAGACCATGAAAATTGTTTTTACCCTTTCAGTACTGGAAGTTAAAATTATGTTGGAATTTGGCAAGGAACTTTGGGTAAAAAAATGTGGCATTAAATAATCTGAGTTGGAAATGATTTGACTTTTTCTCTAGCATCATGTTCGAAAAAAAAAATATCGACATTAACATTTTCGTTATTAGCTTAACAAAAGTTAGGGTTTAGGACTAAAATTGTTTTGATTTAAGTGCTATGGGGATTAGAATAGAATTTTATATTTTAAGGAGATCAAATTAAAGTGAATAGTAGGGGACTAAAAATATAATTAAGTCTTTCATTCTTTAATCATCAATTTAATGGTTTAACCATAATGTAATTTGCAGATTCTTGAGAAGCCCATATTGATGCTTGAAAATCATCTGGACTTATTTATAGAAGAGTTCTAATGATTATGTAGTTTGCTTGTCTCTAAGCAGAGAATCGAGCTCAAACTTTGTCTTCTTTTAAAAGTCCTACAAAGAGAAAAATCAAAGAAAATTTGAAGAATATCATTAATGTGTGTAGTGAAGATGAAAGTGAATCAATCTTATAGGTTTTGAAATTCTCTTTTTAATTTCTTACTTATAATTGTCCTCTTTTAAGATAGTATAGACTCAGCAAATTATGAATTCTGATTTGAGTAATTGTGATGGTAACTCAAGTGATCACTCAAGGAAGCATCAAGGGCTCTTTGATGAGAAAAATCTTTCTCCATTTATTTCCTCTCATACTTTGCCTTTTAGTATTTTAATCAAGTTTGTTCTAGTGAATTGGCCAAATTTTGTGATTTAGTCATGACTTAGAGCTTAATTGAATTAATTACTTAATGTTAGGGTTTTGACACTATTTCAAATTTTGGACTATAACTTGAGCTCTAGATGTTGGATTGAGTCGATCTTCATATGGTTAGAAAGTTAAGAGAAAGCTCTACAACTTTCATGTTAAGGCTAGAGCCTAGTTCTACCATTTAGAGTTTTGAAATTTACCATCAAATTATCCTAGAGTTTCTATCCAGATTGACCTTGTCACAATGTCTGAGCTATTATTTTGTGTTATTTAATAGGCGACGTTGAGACCTTTTAGGTAGTAATTTAGGGCTGTTTGATGCCTTTTATTTTTGTAATTTGATGGCTGAATTTGGACCAATATTTGGCTGGTTTGTTTGCTATGTTTGATGCCACTTTGTAGGATTTTTGTGGCTAATTGTGTTGGCCTTATTTTAGTTTAAACTTGTTTATTTGTTTGGTTAATTTGTATGTTTGTTTGTTGGGCTTGTGTAGAACTTTAATCCAGCCTATAATTGAACCTAATTACTATGAGGGGAGGCATGTTTCCCTTGCCATTATGATTAGATGAATTTGAGAAATTGAAGATTTCTTTTTGAGAGCTTCCTCTCATCGGGTTCTTGATAGAATTTGAGACCTATCAAAGGGATTACTCTTTATGGCATCTAATTTCATCACTTATCACTCTCCTTCTTCCTATCTAAAGTATAGCATGAGTATCATTCTTTTTTCTTTCAATTTTGGTGCTGAATTTGCTGAGTTGGAAGTAGATCCGTAGGCGTCTCCATGGGAGATCACATCAGTTTGATATCAAAGCTTCAGCTCTTCTAATTTAGGTGATATCTTTTCAACTTTCCCTTATTTTTGCTTTAGTTTTCCTTCTAATTTTGTCCTAAACATCTCTCAACTTTTGTGTACATTTTTTTAGCTCAATTACTTGATTAATTGGTGTCCAATTTGTTGGTCCCAAAAATTAGATAAGAACTAAGATCTTGCCCTTATTTCTTTAGGAGAATTTTATACTCTTTATTTATCTAAATGAATTTAACAACTAAGTCAATTGAAATGCAATTGTCAACTGTAATTTTCAAGTAGATGCACAGCAGAATACTTTCTTGTATCAAATTATATAGTTAACAGTTATATTATTTATTAATCGAATTAGTAGAAAAAACCAGATTACAGAATTTATGCAAAAATAGAAATTATGCAGTAGTGTAAAGACAATAATGAAAAGATCAAGACACAAAATTTTTAAAGTAGCTCAACTTGAATTAAAATCATAATTCAAGTCTACTCCACTGGATCAATTTTTAACTGGATGATCTATTCTATTACTAACACAAGATTTAAATCGATCTTTTGCACACCAATTTTGTAACAAGAATTTTTACAGGATTCTTGCAGACCTATAATACAAAAATTCTATGTCTAACCTAACTATGATCAACCTCACAACTAAGAAGATTTAACAAGAATTCAATATACCTCCTACAAATTATAATCAACCTCACAATTCTAGAAGGATGCAAAAGGAAGATCAACCTCTTCCTTTGTATCCAGATTTCTGACCTTAGAAATTTAAGAAAATAAAAATGGTTGTACAAGCTCAGCTCGTCCAATAAATGAACAAGCACAAGATTATGTAACTTACTCTTTTTTTTTTTTTGAAAAATTTAGAAGTTTAAATAATTGCAATGATAAATGTCAAATTATGTAGTGTGCTATATTATTGTGATTGACTTATGAAGTGTGTTTTGCTATTAGATCATGCAAATGCAGTTTGCTTTGTAATTCCACATGAATGAATTATCCAACACAATTAAATAAGAAACTAGACATAAACTAAGACTAATAGTATTAAGTAGATAGTATATTATTTTCCTCTTTAATAATTTTAAGAGTCAAACGTGAAATCACGATTTGTCCTTATATTTTTATTCTACCTTTTAAACGTAAGAACCTGTAAAACCAATTTCAAGTACGTATTGTTCAAGCAGACAATGTTATTATGCATAGGACTAGTTATTCAAATATAGGACAAATTAAGCAACTATGCAGTATGCACTGAACAAAAACATGTATTTATACAAAAAACAAGAATTATGTGGAAAATTGTGAAGAGATTTATTTCTAAAATTGATTTATGTAGAAAACTAGAATTGGTGCAGAATTTATTCAAAAATCAGAATTGTGCAAAAAAGTATTACTTTATCCAGAACAACAAACCAGAATGTATTAATCTTGGAAAATTTGTGCAAAAAAGGATAATTATGCAGAAAACTAACGCATTATTTACAACACGTAAACTAGTATGCATTATTAAACTTGCATTAGAGCTACATAAACTCGTAAACCAAAGAGTTTGCATCAATCTTGCAAGATAAAATCCAGGAAAATCCTATTTTATTTGATAACCAATGACCACGTCAAGTTGGGAACAATTATTTGCAAAATAATTCAATAACCATTTTCACTTAATGACCAATTTGATATATCCATGACAAAAAGAACTACAAATTGAGTTCTGTAAACTAGATGCAAACTACAGAAAAGGCCAAGAAGCAAAATAAATCCTATACTGCAGTTGGTGTTGACTGGGATTAGCATGGTACTAGTCCCCACACATCTAAACTCTACTTCCTTGTCTTTTCTTCGTAGAGATGACTCAAGAAGAAAATGGCAAGTATGAAATCAAAATCTTTAATTGCAATACTCAAACTTGCTAGAGTGCCTTTTGTAGATGAAAGTTCCCAATTTTGCTTGTCCTATACAGTATGCTGTGGTTCTAGTGTTTTCCCTCAAATACCAGTAAAATAATTGCTATTTGACAACTACCATTTTTTATTCTACAAATGTTATTATAATTATTTGGCTTAATACAATAAGATATCCTTTTTGCAAAATGACAAATTATGTTGTGGAGGATCGTGGCATGAAATCAAAGGAAGAAAAGGGATTAAAGCTAGAAAGAGGTCTGCCAAGAGTGTCTGCAGTCTCTAATTAGGGATGAGAATAATTGAACATACCTCTTAGAATAATTTCACTAAGCATGCTAGTTAAAGGCCTCTAACCTCTCTATTTCAATATGTAGATAATAATACTAACAAGATAACAATATTGCAATTTATTAAAAAGAGAGCAACCAAAGAAAATATAAATATATACTTTGCAAACAAATTACAACAGTCCATGACTAACTTTTAGAGTCCATGAATACCTTTAACTTTCTTCCTGCTTTCTCACACATAAATCATTATGAAGAAATCATTATAAGAAAGTTATTATCCATTGATCAGATCAAGCATTTTGTCTTCTAGTTAAGGTGTATAGAACATTTTCAAATTTTCTCTGTTAGTTGGTTCATCTGATAATAGTTGTTAATGGAGATAATGATAATAATTCCATAGAAACAATTTATCAAACATCTAATATGCAATGTTAATTATCTTATCCAAATCTCAAATTATTGCTACTGGGCTGATGATTCAACTTCAAAATGAAAAACAAAAAAGAAATACAAAAACATATAATACAGGTCTTCCACCAATAAAATCAATAGTAGATTTGGGTTCTTTAAGTGTTCAAAGGCATTAACACGAAGCTGATGAGCTTCGTGTTAATGCCTTTGAGAATTCCGGTCACTTGTGTTTGCTCTATCCTTATCGTCGTTGGAGAAGATGAGTATAGAATTAATGCAAGCAAGAAGACAAGTACAGAGAGGTGACTAAATCAAGTCCGATAAATCCTTCAAAGAAGATGAATAAAATGTAGAAAGACGAGAATAAAGAGAGACAATCAGTGTAGGAAAGAAGATGAGTCTGAGATATGGTCAGTATTTCAATTTCAATTGTTTTTTTTTTTCATTAATGGGAGATATTTCTATTCCGTTGAATTTTTAATTTACCATTTTAAATTTTTTAAAGGATTTAATTGTGAAGTGATAAAAACCTATTAAACAGGTATTTTGTATATTATAATGATTTTATTAAGTAATTATACCCTAAGCACCAGACAACCTACCCTTAGAGTACTGTAGAAAGCTCCTAGCATTTAATGTGATTTAGAAATGAGAAACTTAATTCTATATTAAATTTTTATGTTTAAATTTTCTCCTTATCAATATTGATGTAATATATAACTTCACAATTAACATGATATATCATTTAATTACAGCTGACAATAGTACTCTTTCAATATCTATCATATAAACTTCATAAGTTGGATGAACAGTTTGATACAAGTTGACCTATTGAATGAAAACTAGTGAGAGATATCAATCAAGACTACTATTAGGTTAAATCAGCACATCAAGTAGTTAAAACTACAAACGTTGATGGGATAGAAATTTTTGGTGCTCTAGGAATGTAAAAATTTTGGTTAAATTAATCTATAATTCCTCTCAATATTTTCACTCTATCTTTTATTGTTGTAAAATTAAAGAATAAATTCTGTCATTTATGTGGATATATTTCAACAAAAAAAATCATTATTAATAATATTTTTTGTAACACCTTTCATTATTATAATTATCAATAATCAAGTTAGTGTAAATAAAAAATTCCTCATCAATAGTAGACATCAACAATACCATATTTTCTTGTAGTAGGTCGGTCATATGTTTGAATAATACATGTAGATTCATGTCTTTCACCTAAACTAATAAAAACCATATATATATATATATATATATTCATTCTATGTCTTTTCCCTAAACAAACAGTATATTCATAAAACTCTTTGTGAAGTGTGAGAGCTCCTCTTGTGCTTTGCTTCCTTGGTTTATTTCCCAGTTGGTTTTTCTTCAATTTTAATTTGTCCTCTATTAGCTTCCCTAATTAATATGTTTCCCAAGCAAATTTTAATACTTCTAAAACTTTATTTAGTGATTCTATTTCCCTTTTGCTGAGGACTTTGTCAGGAGATTTATGTATCTGGCGGCGTTCGGATTTATCCTTCATAGTCACTGTCGTTTTCTAGGAGACTATGAAGTTAATGGTCCTTTAGGGGGACCCGGATTGGCTGCAGTTGCTAGGGCAATTGTAACTGGTGCAATTCAATCTGAGCCATTGGATTTGAGATCCGACAGTCCAGATCGCAACTTGCAAAAAAAAAATTATTTTTAAGAATAAAATAATAATAAAATTTTTTTTATAAACTATGATCTGGACCGTCGAATCGCAGATCCAACAGTCCAGATTGGACTGCACGAGCTGCAGTTGCCCTAGCAACTGCAGCAAATCCGCATTCCCTTTAGGGAGACAAATAGGTTTTTGAGTTCCCAAGTGCTTTGTTTTTTTCAATTCAGTGGGGATATTAAGTGTTTGACATTATTTCTTTTGGTAGATCACGACGATCTAATAGTCTGAGTACCTTTTGCTAGTTTATTACCCTTTCACTTAAAAAGAGGTCTTTTGTCTTCTCTTTTGCGAATAGCACCTTTTACTATTGTTGAATGTCTCTATTGCTTGATTTCTTCTCAAAATTTCTTCTTGTTTTTGAAACTTCCATAATATTCTCACCAATATGTTAAGGTTAAGGGAGATGTGTTAGTCAGAAAGTAGTTCAGAGTCAAATATGGGTCTGGAGCCTATGGATGAGGACATACAAAAGTTTGTTCTATCTAAAGGGAGGTGAGGGGTGAGGATTGATAGTGAGCTAGGAGTTTTCGGAACTTTGTGAAAGTAGGATGAGATGGAAAAATTGTTTAATTTGTTTTTTGGCCAATGATTAGGAGTTTCCTATTAGGAGATTGCAAGTTGTCCTTTCAACTGCATGGAACTTGAGAGCTGCGATCAAAGTGGTTGGAAGAAAAGGCAAGTTTTATGTTGTGTATTTTTGAAACAGGGAAGATAAAGAATATGTGCTAGCCAATGGCCCTTAGTTGGTACAGGGTGCATTATTAGTGTTTCAACCATGGAGACCTAATACTATTTTTGCAAAACTTTATGCTCCTCAAATTCTAATGTAGGTGCAATTATGGGGCTTGTCGTTGGAGTACCGAACGACAAATTTTGAGAAGTACTTAGGTTCGATGACTAGAGAAGTAGTATGGATAGATTGGCTGACATTCCTTAAAAACTTATGTTTCATCAAGGTTAAAGTTATGGTTGATTTTCATCAACCTCTTTCTATAAGGTTTTCATTAAGAAAGGATGATGAAAGATGGAGGTGGATATATACAATGTAAGTATAAGTGGATTTTTTGCACGTGCTTTTCCTATAGTTGGATAGGCCATAAGGTAGAATCTTGTCTCAAAACCATCCTTTAGATCACAGAAGATTTAAATTGATAATTTGATCGAGTTCAAAAAAGTCATAACGTAGAAGTGGGAGTGGATCTCAATCATAATCACTTTGCGAGTGATGCGAGGGCATTTGCAAGACATCCGTCTAGAAAAACCACTCGAATCTCTTTATTGTCTCTGTAAGGAGTTACGCCCCAGCATCCCACATCGGCTATGTCGGGAAGGGGACAGGTCCATTTAAGGGGGGGCTTGTCCCTTCTG
>JANHAO010026702.1:0-11037 GCA_026873985.1 Saraca asoca | reverse complement strand
GTATTTCCAACTCTTTTCTTTAATTCTATTTCATTTTTCTGAGATTTCTAGGGTTTAGAAATCTGTATAGGTTTAGAAGAGCCTGTTGTAAATCTTCTAGGTTAGCAAGCAACCTGATAATATCTTGTGTTTTTGTACAAACTAGCATTTCAAGAGCCTATCAATCCTGATAGTTTTCTGTGTTAATTCAGAGGTCTTTCGATTAAGAAAGATCAAATGGAGTAGACTTGAATTGTGGTTTCAATTCAAGTTGAACCACTTTAAAAGATCTGTGTTTAATTCTTTTTCTTTCATCTACACTATAATTGTTTCTACTACTATATTTCTATCTTTATCAATTGTATATTTGTTAGCTATTGCATCTTTATATATCTAATCAACATAATTCGATTTTGATACTAGTGTATACAAATCTCAAACAAGATAAGGGCAAGATCTATTTTCTTTCTGCAATTTCTAACTATCTTTTACTGGGACCGACACCCCATCATGTTTTCCAATTTTTCCTGACGTTGGAGCCAAATCTGCACTCCATCAGTGCCATCAGCAATGGTAGTCGGTTGAACAGAACTGGCTGGGGGGAAGCCAGTGGTTGCACCGATGACAGGAGCGGTGGAGGAGTCCGTTGTCAAGACATGCCCTTCTAGAGGGTTGAGTAGCGTATTTGAAGCTCTGGTGGTTCTTCCTTTGGCCATTGCAGTAAGAAACAAATCAGAATAGGTGAGATCCCTATAGATGGTGCCAAAATATTGACAATGGAATCTGGTTCTGATGCAAATTCTAGTCAACTAAGGATTCTTTCGGGATCTCAAGTTGTAATCTGGTTCTGAGATAATAAGTGAGCAAACAAAGCAAAGAAAAAGGAGAGAGCAGTGGGAAAAACACAGCTTTTAATGTGGTTCGGCCAAATTTGATGAAAATCAGACTCTACGTACATGGTAATGTATTGTTCTGAGAATATTGTTACAGGGTTTTGGCATACCAGGCTCTCCCCTTTTTACACTTATTTCTTTCCTGTATTTATAGAGGAAAGGAGGTTACAATTATAATTTTATATGCTGTAAACCTATTACATCAGGCATTTAATGTACAAAACTGGATGGATAGACTAAATCCTGTAATTCGACTACTGCATATTGTCTCCTGTAGGTGGGCCCCGTGTGTCTGCTAGGTAATACATGTGTTGATCTCCCATTTAGCGAGCTTTCAGGTCGCTAATCACACCTCACTGGCCAGATCCTTCGGTCTAGGAGAGTGTCTATTTTCGTGATGGTGAGGTCGAACTTGCTACATCGGGAATGAGCTCGAGCTGAGGATCCACATTATGAGCTAGAAACTTGGCACTCTAAATGCTTCTCGAGCTAGAGTCTTGCTGCACTTGGGCCATTTGCTGGTCCATCAAGGGTAAATCCAGATTCTTCATATAACAGTTTTTGTGGGATTTCCCATGATTTTATCCATCCTAAAATTGTATTTTTCTTGTAGTGTATACAAAAAAAAAAAGAAAATATTAGAATTTTGGGGGTGGAGCTCTCGCTAGTCCTCCTATCTCCACCCTTAGGCACGACAATACATAAATAAGTGATAGTTTAAGACTGATTTACACTAATAGTTAGATCAAATTTTAAGTCATAATTATAATATGTATATAATAATTTTCCTCTTCTATCTCTCCTTACAACATTTATCAAAACTTTAAAGCCTTGGATGTTACAACATTTATTGAAGTAACTTTTATTTTTATTAAAGTAACTTTTATTTTATTTAAAATTATTGTTTATGATTAATTATTGAATGATTTCAAAAATGTAATCTAAGTATCTCTAAAGTGACTATGCCCCTAATTAATTATCAAGGCTTCTAATAACTATAACAAATAAACAATAAATAGTTGCTTGTAATAGTTACAGTGATTCTTAAACTTAAGTAATTATGTTTCTTAACTATAACCTATTGTGTCTTTAATTTACACATAAATCTCTGTATCTATTAATTGAACACAAACCATTTTTTTTCTTATAAGAACTTACAACTCATAGATGACAATCACCGTGCCTCTTAAATATGACACAACATATCTCTTATATATGTCTAGACAAGTTTTTAATTCAATAAAACTACTCATGTTTTCATTTTATCCAATACATAGATTTTCAACTTTTCTTTATAATCAACAAACTATAGAACATATAATGTCAGTGGCTATTGAACTTAACAAGTCAACCAAACACTATTGCATGTTGAACAAGGTAAACTGCGTTAGGTTTTATTTCAATAACATTTTACTTCTCCTTTCCTTTGTGTGAAGGAAAATAATAAACAAATTTATATTAGTGCACTCATTAATTTGTATATTTAATTTAAATTATAATTTATCAAAAATGTAATGATGACTTGACAATTTTTAAGAGAAAAATTAAATGTGAGAATGACTTTACTCTTCTTATGATGATTTGTATTGGCATTTGGCAATTCATCATCATTATCACATTCTCACTAAGGAAGCCACTCATTTTGCACTTTGGAAAGTGGATAAATTGAGATGGGTCAAGCAAATTGCATATATATATATATGTATATTGTAGATTGTAATTATGGCACCACTAACTCAAAGTTGTTAATATTTGAAATTCTATTTAACTTTATCATCACCACCATCTTAATTAGCAACCATATGTCTATATAGTTAACTTCATTAGCATGCCACAAACACAAGAAAGATGAAGGTCTAAGTTGAACTCATCTCTGAAGAATTTGTGAAGCCCTCTTCTCTAACCCCTCACCACCTCTGCCTTTACCAACTGTCCTTTGTTGACTAAATCTCCCCCCATGTCTACAATTCCATGACCTACTTCTTCGCATATAATGATTTAACTTAATAATGCCCATGTTTCCCACTATCTCAAGACCTCCTTATTTGAAGCCTTAACCCATTATTACCCTCTCACTGGATGACTCATTAACAAGATCTTCATTCACTACGACGACGACGACGACGATGACGTCCCCTACTCGAAAGTTAAAGTGAATTGCCATCTTAATGAAATCATCCACAATCCTATCCCCAGTGAGGTATGTAAATTGCTTCCTTTCCAAATTAATGAGGTTTGTTGATTTAGCTTTTGGTGTCAAATTTAATATTTTTAGTTGCGACAGAATAGCCATCGCTGCTTGTATCTCCCAACAAGTTGCAGATGCGCTTTCCTATTTCTAGTTCATTAAGAATTGGGTAGCTATTGCTTATAGAGAACTAGATTATTTAATCAAGACGTATTTTATATCTGCCAAATCATTTCCTCCAAAGGATGTATTTTTTGGGCACGATTTCAATGTTAATATGGAAAAGGAAAAGATCATATCTAAGAGATTTGTGTTCTGTGCTTCTTCCATAGAAGCTCTTAGAGCAAAATATGTTGAAAACATGGCTCTGAAAAGCCAGAAACTGCCTTCTTGAATGGAAGCTCTCTCAGCTTTCATATGGAGCTAGTTTATAGCTATCACCTGAAAGGAATGTGAGAAGCATAAGTTCGACATAGTAGCTTAAATAGTGAACTTGCACCCAAGAATGGAGCCAATATTGTTGGAATATGCTTTTGGAAATTATTACAGAATGGTTATAACATGTCCAAGTTTAGATGAAAATGGAGAGAATTGCAACCACGTGGCATAGCTAAGAGAGCAAGTAAGGAAGATAGACAAAGATTATGTAATGAAATTATAGGAAGGGGAAGATTACTTGAAGTCTGTAAGAGAAAGTTTGAACAGATGACTGGAAAAGGGAGAGATGGTTTCATTTACATTCACGGGATTATGCAGGTTTCATGTGTATAATGCTGACTTTGTTTAGGAAAGCCAACTTGGGTAGGTCTACTAGCATGGAAATTCAAGAATGTTATGGTTTTCATGGACACCAAGGTAGGTGGTGGGATTAAGACATTATCATCCTAAAGGAGGAGGATATGGCTAAATTTGAAAATGACAAACAATTGTTCCATCACACATGTTTTTTATACTGATTTTGAGTAATCACCCTTAAGCTTTGACTTATCTATTTGCTGATTACTAACTAGTTTTCAGGTCATGTTCATGAAAATTATAATTTTTTTTATAAATTATTGTATGTGGATTAAATGTTATCACCATCTATAAATATTATATATAATAATATTGTTTATATTATATTGAAAAAAATATTTTAATGTTACTTTAGTGAAACTTCTTACTATAGTATTAGTTAACATCAGATTGGCAGGCATGACAATTTCTATAGCACCTAAGAATGAGTCCAGCTCCAGCTCTAAATTTGGTTGCATTTAACAAATAATAATTACTTGGTGACCAACTGCCATCAGATTCAGATTTAGATAGCATCATAATAACTATTAATGGGATTACCGATGAACAATAGGATGGTTGGACATGCCAAGCTCCTTTTTGATTTAGTAATCAAAATGGCAAATTCCACAATAGTGAACTTTGATGTAACGATCTTCTAGACTTGTGTTTATGCAAGTTTTACATAGAAAATTTCTTATATTAGTATATTGTAATATGGTATTCTTTTAGTACCAATATATTGTAATATGGTTTGAGTGGGTGGACTTGAAGCATTTGTATATTTTTAGTACCAATATATTGGTATATTGTTATATGGTATTCTTTTAGTACCACTTAATTGTAATATGGTTTAAGTGGGTGGGCGTGGAGCATTTGTGTTGGTACTAAAAGAATACCATATTACAATTTGATCTCATTAATCGGAATGCCCATTGAAAACAAAGTTCTGAATCAAACATGGAAATCCCTAAGTTTAATGACAAAACTCATTTATGAAAATTAATTAATAAACTCACTTGATTTTTAAAAATTAGTAATTTCAATATAGTAGACATATAGAAATAATAATTGTTATGAACAAATAATTATAGTAAATAAAAATTTGCTATATAATATTATAATGATATATCGATGGTTGTTTACATTTATAATAAATTTGATAATAAATATTTTTTGAGAGTAATAATTATTTTAATATAACTAGTTAATATTATAATGAGAAATTGTAAAACTATGCAAGCATAATATCATTATATTAATTCTAAAATAAGAAACTGTGATACTAAAATTCCTATATTGTATTAGCAAGCATAATAATGTTAATAAATCAAATTTAATAAACTTAATATTATATTACAATTAAAACTTGATATACTAATTGAATGTAATAATAAATTGCTATAATACTTTGATGATTGGAATATTATAATATCATAATTCTGATTTTTCCTCATTTCAAGGTTATTTTTATCTTTTTGCATTGGTTTGCTTGTCCAGTGTAAGTAAGAAAGCACAAGGCCATGTTTATTGCATTTTTAACTCTGCATCCATATAAGATATTACAAAATCTCCACTTGAAGTTATAAGAAAAGACCTTATATTAGCTTAAAAAAAGTATGTTTACTTGTACCATTTGTCCTTTAACTCAAAATACTCCTTAAGGGAAGGAGTGCCGATAATTTGTTGTGGGCTCATCAGGGGCTCATTGGGACCTTATTAGTTAGTCATTTGGGGATTGTTGGCACTAGTCTAAGGGATCTAGGAGTGTGTTGGCTTGGTGCCACCCTTTGCACACTCTAAACTATATAATTAGATATATATTAATAAAAAATGAGTTGTTTTTCTCCCTATTCAGTTGTCTCTTGCTCATTGTGCACTATAGACTACTTATGTAGGGTGTTCTTAAGGCTTAGTTATTCTATTACTTTGATTTATAGACTTATGTTGCCTTTGGATATGTTGTGCATAGGATTTTGCATATATAGGTGACAAAATCCATAATGCCCCGTCTATCTATCTAAGTGTGGCTTAAGTTTATTAGAAGACTAGTATGTTGGGCAACAATGGCAAGCATGCATCGTACGATTTTAATTAGAGAACTACCTACCTATGATATCTCGTATCAGAGATCAGTTGTTAAAGGGCAGATTAGGTGGCCACGCAGGCTTGACTTTCATGCCAAGTGCTAGTCTTACGAAGCACCCATGTTCTCGCCAAGCACTCAGAGGAGCATGCAAGGAGGATAGGGTAGGCTAGAAGACATGGTAGATAGGGTAGATCGGCTAGTGCGTCGGATAGTGGAAAAGAATTCTCTTCATATCAAGATGGATAATTGGATTAGATTTAGCTTGTCCAAGCTTATAAAGGTTGTGAAAGGAGCAAACATTCCTTAAATTCATGAAGGGATGTTGTTAAGGACTTGACCATGAGGGTAGAAAAAGGTTGGAATAGATCTTGGGCAAAAGTGCAAGAATGTTGCAACTAAAGGAACCTTATTGGTGCATCAGATGCAAGCATGTCTAGAAGTCAGTGGGCTTGCTATACAACATGGATTTTGGTCATGCATTCATTCATGGTAGCATTCAAGGCAATGCAAACCATTTAGAGGATTGTGAGAATTGATGGTCTATTTAGTGGGAAAAGCCTCGGGGAAAAGCCTTGGCCTTGCTAAAAGGCTTAGCCATGTCTAAAGGAACAAGTTAACAATCAATAAAGCTAGAAGGTGAAGCCTTGATCATTCAGGAGTTACTGGTTGAAAAATCTACAAAGATGTATCAAGCAGGCAAATCCAGTAGGAAAAGTCCAAGATTATGTTAGAAGGAATGATCATATTCAAGTCAAGGTGATGCAAAGGGATCATTTCAAGATGCTAGGGAGCTAACACATTATAGTCACAAAACAAACTTTGCAGCAATACACTTGGAGCTCACATTTGCTAGTGCATGAGCATGCGATGCTCGAGTTAAAGTGATAGACTACTCTATGCTCAACCTTTCCAAGCAAAAGTGGGGGAGCCCTTAAAAGATGCACTTGAAGTAATCCGGAGTGGCCTAGACATTAGAAGATGTCATTCGAGAAGTGCCAAAGGGCATTAATCTTCCAAAAGTGGCTGTGAGGCTAAGATACAAGAGTTTATCAACTCTAAAATATGATCACTAAAGAGTGCAAACCTAGGAGAGGTCATGACAACTACAGTGCTAGAAAGCATCAACTCCAAAAGGGTTGTGATAGCTGAGATGCTAGAAGATATCAATTCATAGGGGGTTAAAGGATCCAATCGAAGGGTCATAGAAAAGTATGAAGAATTGTTGAACCCAACATGAGCAAATTTGGAACCAAGGGATTAGTGTTGTATCTTACATCAATGTTATGGGGCATTAGATGTGAGGCATCTCTAGTAATAGAGTCTTGAACACCAAGCATGCACATAAGCTACAAAGGTAGTAAATCAAGAGATACAAAAGTAGTGCATCAAGCTATAGAGGTAGCAAGCATTCAAGTTTCAGAGACAACAAAACTTGAGTTTTAGAGAAAGCTTACTAAAGTTTGTAGAGGCAACAATATAGGCAAACATATTGGAAGTTAAGGGAGGAGCTAATGAATAATAGATTGAACACTATCTTGATGCTATGTTAGGTTAAGGGTGTTATCCTTTCTCAAGCTGGCTCAAACAGACAAGCTGGGAGCAGTTAAGGGAAAAGCCCAGAAAAGTAAGCTAAAAACCCTTATGAAGAGTTTGAGGGGCAATTTCATGAGAGCAGACTAAAGAACTTTATAGGAGTTGTGTCAGATTTAGATATCAATGACGACATTGACATTCTTTAAGTAAGGGTCACTTCTGAATGATTAGGGGCCAAACATGCTCAGTTTGACATAAAACTTTATGGAAAATCAAGCATAATATGGGGGCCTTATGGCTCAAATTTGGAAGTGACTTGACTTATGTGCTATTTATCTAATTTTTTCTAGTTTTAGGGGTATTTTCATCTTTTTGGTTTAGTTCACTTGTCCAATGTGGGTAGGAAAGCACACGGCCGTGTTCCTTGCATTTTTAGCTTTATGCATATATAAAATGGTATAAAATCTCTATCCAAAGCTATAAGAAAAGGCCTTATGTTAACCTAAAAAAGCATGTCTATTAATGCCATTTGGTCTTTGGCTCAAAATGCTTTTTAAGGGAAAAGTGTCAGTAACTTGTCATAGGCTCATTAGGGGCACATTGAGGCCTTATAAGGTGCTCATTTAAGGCTTGTTGGCCCTAGTCTAAGGGATCAATGAGTATGTTGGCTTGGTGCCTCTCGTTATACACTCTAAACTATGTACTGAGGCATATATCAATAGAAACAGAGTTATCCCTTTTCCTATTTGGTTGTCTATTGCCCATTGCACACTACAAGTTATTTATGTAGGGTGTTCTTGAGGCTCAGTTATTCGGTTACTTTGGTTTATAAATTTATGTTGCCTTCAGATATGTTATGCATAGGATTTTGGTTGTATAGACAACAAAATCCATAATACCCCATCTATTTATCCAGGTGTGGCCTGAGTTTGTTGCAAGGTGAGCATGTTGGCCAAGATTGGCAAACATGTGCTATATAGTTTCAACTAGATAGTTACCAATTCCTGACACCTGGGAATGCATGTGCTTAAAAAGTGATAAGATATTGAGAAATAAGTCAAATATGCTTCTTTATCATGGATGTATGGAGCTCAAAGTTATTAAATACTGCAAAATGAGGTGAAAATGAGTTGCTTAAGGAACTTTAGCTAGATATTATCTAGGATTGACCTACTTCATTACTAATTGACAATCCTTCATGAAGAATATCATAATAGGAAACTTGGGAAATGAACTTATTTTTTTAACAGAACCATCATTAGATGAAGAAAATGATAAAAAAAAAAAAAGCCATTGCTTTTATGTTGTACTTTTGTAACTTCTGGCATTATTTAAAAAATTTTACCTAGATTCTAAATCCAGGACACACCCTAATATGTTATTACCTTATCAAAGAACTGGGCTAAGGGCATTCAACATACACTCTCTCCAAAATCTCCATCTACTCAGGTGTATACCTTACATAGTTATTATTATCCATCTGTTGCTGCTTGTTTACTGAATCTGTGTGCATATAAAATGCCATGAATGAGAAGTGAAAAAATAAGAAGAAGAAAAAAGGCATATATTATGAAAATGTCTCAAGTTATATGAAAATCACCTAAAAAGGCAAAAATGAAGGAAAAAAAACTAGCCTAATAAATGTCTTAGGTTTCTATGAACTTGGGAAGATAGAAAATGTGATTTTTTTTTTAAGAAAAGTGGTTAGTTTTTGTTAGAAGATAGAGATAGGGTATATGATTGATAAGTCATTAGGCTTTTTAGATTTACTATAATATTAGAGATAGGTCATAAATCTAGATAGGTCAATAAGCTATTGAGTTTTATTAGAACTCTATCTCTTGTATAGTCTCTATGTAAATAAAAGAGTAGGGTTAAGTCTTCATGCAATTTGGCTATCTTATTTTATTTTATAATATTTTTTCTCTAACCCTCTTTATCTTTTCTCTTTTCCTAAACTCTAATTATTTTCTTAACATGGTATTAAAACAATATCATTTGCCTTATGGCCTATTGGTATCACGATTTTGACAATCACATGAAAAACTAAATTGTGATTGTAGTATATGTGTTTAGATTATTACTTTTTCACTCTTACTATTCATTAAGTTTAAAAGAAAGGAAAATTTTCTCTTTGTTGTGACATCTAGCTAGCCAATTTCTCTTCCTAGAAAGTTTGTCTATTCTTGTTTCTACCCAATCCTTAAAAACTTTCACCATCCCTTTATTTCTCTTTGGGTGCAAATCACAGTCAAAGCTTTCAGAAGTGAAGAAAGACTAGGCCAAAGAAGATGATTCTCCTAAACCAGAACAAATAAACAAAAAAAAAATCTTTCTCAGTCAATGTATCATTCCAACTATTAATTTTTCTCCACCAATTTGTCATTTTGGCCATCTTATTTTCTAAGCCTACACGTTACTCTGACTAAACAAGAAAAAAAGGCTTTCTTAGTCAATGTATCATTTTGAATATTAATTTTTTATTTGTTCATTGAATTTAGAAAAAAAAAAGGGAAAAGTTGCTCTCTGGTGACATCTAGCAAGTCAATTTCTATTCCTAGAGAGTTTGTCTGTTCTTGTTTTTACCCAATCCTTAAAAACTTTCTCCATTTCTTTGTTCTTCTTTGGGTGCAAACCACAACCAAAGCTTTTGTGAGTGAAAAAAGACAAGGCCAATGAAGATGATTCTCCAAAACTAGAAAAAATAAACTAAAAAAAAAAAATCTTTCTTAGTCGATGTTTCATTTCGACTATTAATTTTTCTTCTATTGATGTGTCATTCTAGCCATCTTTTTTTTTTTTGAGCTGATGTATCATTCTAGCTAAACAAACAAAAAAAATTCTCAATCAATGTATCATTTTGACTATTAATTTTTCTCTACCAATCTATCATTCTAACTATCATATATTTTTTCAATTGAAGTATCATTCTAGTTGTCACAAATTTTATCATATGTCAATCTAACATACTTTTATCTTTTAGGCACCAACGATCACTTTGGTGGCCATTAGATTGCTTTGCTTTCCGGAAGAGTTATTTGCATATTGTGTTCATTGACAAGCTATTTGTGTAGTTTGAATTCAAGTTTCTTTATAGTTATTATTATTGTATTTTATTTTTTAGAATTAAAATTTATATCACAAGCTTAAGCTTTGTAAGCTTTAGCTTGAGGGGGAGTATTAAAAGATAGAGATAGGGTATATGATTAATAAGTCATTAGGTAATTTAGATAGATTATAATACTAGAGATAAGTTATTAGTTTAAATAAGGCAATAAGCTATTGAGTTTTAATATAACTTTACCTTTTGTATAGCCTCTATATGAATAAAGAAGCAAGGTTAAGTCTTTATGTAATTCAGCTATCTTGTTTTATTCAATAATATTTTCTCCCTAACTCTCTCTATCTTTTCTCTTTTCCTAAACCTTAATTATTTTCTCAACATTTTTTATTTGGTTTTTCTTTTTTTTGTTGTTATTAGTCTTCGGTAGGTTCCCTTCCCCAAGATAGCCCCTACTCTCCTTCATGTGATCATATGTATGTAGAAACATATATCTTTAATATGTTTTATAACTTAATAC
>JANHAO010026701.1:0-11021 GCA_026873985.1 Saraca asoca | reverse complement strand
TGGCCAAATTATAGAAACTGCTCAAAAATGGCCAATTATACAGAATTTTCCAAATGATGCCAATTGACACAAATTCACAAATACATACTAACTCAGCTGGAAACATGCAATTTAAGACCTTAAAATGCTATGTATAAGGACAAATATATGTGTTAAATATTATATTATCACCTACCTTGAATGGGGAAAAAATAGAGTTAATCTTTAAGTGTCACAACTATTTGGAAGAGAAAAAGGTGAAATTAGTGATTGTGGACACAGATTATGCTATCATATGATGGTATCAATTTGTTCATGGCTACTTGGGAAGAATTGAAGACCATTATAAGAAAAATATTTATCCTTTTACATTATTATAGAGAATTATACCAAAAACTTCAAAGTCTCAATCAAGGTTCCAAAAGTATTGAAAACTGTCATAAAGACATGGAGGTGGCAATGATAAGAGCAAATGTGGTGGAGGATAAAGAGGCCACAATGGCATGGTTTCTCCATGGTTTGAACTGTGACATTGCCAATATAGTTGAGCTACAACACTATATGGAGCTTGAGGATATGGTACATATGGCAATGAAGGTGGAAAGACAAATCAAGAGAAGAGCTTCTTCCAAGTACACTCACCAATCAAGTTCTTCTTGGAAGTCTAGTTAGGACAAGCGACAAGATCAAAAAGACTTCAAGGCCTTTAAAAAGCAACTAGTCAAAACTTCATCTAAAGCTAAAATGGAAGATACAAGAGGCATAGGCAAGTTGGAGATGCCTCAAAACAAAGAAATATCAAGTGTTTCAAGTGTTTAGGTCACAGTCATTATGCTTTTGAGTGTCATAATACAAGACTCATGATATTGAAGGGCAACCAAGAGGTGGAGTAAGCTAGTGAGCATGAGCGGAAGGAAGAAACTGAATCTAGTAATGAAGAAAGCAATGACTTAGAAGAAGTGGCAGTTGAGGTGAGGCACTAGTTATGAAGAGAGTTTTAAATGCACTAGTTAATGAAGAACAAAGGGATAGCATTTTTCACACTAGATGCCATGTTCAAAGCAAAGTTTGTAATGTGATTGTAGATAGGGGAAATTGTGAAAATGTTACTAATACAATCATGGTTGAAAAATTATCTTTGCCTACCTTAAATCATCTCACTCCATAAAAGCTTCAATAGTTAAATAAAAGTGGGGAGGTAAAGGTCACAAAACAAGTGCTAGTTTCTTTCTCTATAGGGAGGTATAAAGATGAAGTGTTGTATGATGTTATACTAATGCAAGCTATCTATTTGCCACTTAGGAGGCCATGGCAATTTTATCACCAAGTCATCTATGATAGCTTCACCAACTAGTATAACTTCAAGATGGATAACAAAACCATTACTCTTGTACCCCTTACCCCCAAGCAAATTTTAGAGGATCAAAAAAAAAAAAAAGAGAAAGGTAAAGAAAAAGTGAGTGAAGAAAAAGTGAGAAAAAGTAAAGAAAAAGAGTGAAGAAAAATGAGTGAAAAGAAAATGCAAGACAAGAAAAAAAAAGAATGGAGTGCATTTGTCAAGACTAGTGAAGTGAGGCAAGCATCTTGTACTCTTACACCTATGCTTGGTCTTGCTTGCAAAGGAGCTTATTTGAATTTTAACTATGAAACTCATGTTTTACCTAATGTTTGAGTCGATGTTGTAAAACTTTAACACATTGTTCTACAAGAACTTACCCCACAACTTGCTACAATCAAAAGGAGTTAAACAATATGCACAACAAGCTAATAAAGTTTTTGAACTAGATGACTCCAATATTGGTGTCAATTTCAATGTTCCTAATCTCTTTCCTTTTGATGTAGATTTTTGTTCAAGGTCAAATCATCTTGAAAAAGGAGGGAGTAATGTGAAAATGGGAAACTAAGTTAAGGCTCACTAAGAGGTTGTGCATCTACTAAAGGAACACTCTACAAAGAGCCAAGGTAAGGAGGATGAAGGAGTCTTTCAAGGACCATGTCATCAAATGTTGCCACATCCTTGCTTTGTCACACACTTTAGAGCTCACATGAGGAACTAGGACTTGGAGGTTCAAGGGTCATTTGCTTAGAAGTTTTTCCATCCACTTGAGGACCATTTGGGCATTATTTTGGATAGCCATATGTCCAGCCATTTAAATAACAACATGCCTAGCCATTTTGGTTCATTTTTAAGCATGTATTGGGCTATTATTTTTTGTTATTTTATGGGCCATCTTTGAGACCTTTTTAGTATTATTTTGGGGTTGTTTGATCCTTTGTATCTTTGTAATATGGTGGTTGATTTTAAGACTAATATTTTAGCTGATTTTGGTGGGCTATTTGATGCCACCCCTAAAGTCTTTTTGTGGCTGATGTTTTGGCCTTGTTTTGGACAAAACTTGTTTATTTGTTTAGCTAGTTTGTATGTTTGTTTGTTGGGCTTATGTAGGACTTTAATCCAGCCCATTATTGGCCCTAATTGCTAATAAGAAAGGCATGTTTCCCTTATCATTTAGATTTGATCAATTGAGAAATTGAGAAGTGTTTCTTCTTATGAGAGTTCCTTTCCTTAGGTTATTAATAGAACTTGAGACTTATCAAAGAGGTTGCTCTTTGTGGTGTCTAATTTTATCACTTATCACTCTCCTTCTTTCTATTTAGAGTATGGTATGAATATCCTTATATTTCAATTTTGATGCTAAATTTGCTGAATTGGGGATAGATCTATGGGCATCTCCAAGCGAAATCATATCAATTTTGCTAATAGAGGAATCTATCTATATTGTATTTGATGAATCTACTCCAAGTGTTCATAAAATTTATAATCATGATGAGCAATTGGACTCTTGGCTTCCTCAAAAGGATTCAAATGAGCTTTAAGAAAGATTTGAAGAAGAAGGAGTTAAGGAAGGTGATGGAGCTTATCCTATGATTAATTTAAATCATGTGCTGCCTAGCCACCCTTAAAAGGCTTGGAACAGTATGGAAAGTCATCTGAATGAGCAAATGATTAGAGATTCATCACAATGGGTAACATGTAATTCATTAAGGAACATATGTGATCATTTAGCTTTCCTTTCTCAATTTAAATCTAAATCCATTGATGATGCTATAAGTGATAAGCATTAGTTCTTAGCAATGCAAGATGAATTAAATTAATTTGAAAGAAATCAAGTTTGGGATCTTGTGTCAAGACCAATTGATCACACTATTGTAGGAACTAAATAGATTTTTAGGAACAAACTTGATGAAAATGGCATTATAGTGAGAAACAAAGGCCGATTGGATGCTACAGGCTATAACTAAGATGAAGGCATTGATTTCGATGAAACTTATGTGCCAGTAACAAGATTAGAGGCTATTAGAATGTTATTAGCATATGCTAGTATTAAGGGTTTCAAACTTTATCAAATGGATGTTAAAAGTGTCTTCTTAAATGGTTTGATCATGGAATAGGTTTATGTTGAACAAACCCCTGATTTTGAAAATATCTTCATCCAAATCATGTGTATAAGCTTAAAAAGGCTCTTTATGGTCTCAAACAAGCTCCTAGAATTTCATATGTGCACTTGAGCAAATTTACTTTAGAAAATGGCTTTTCAAGAGGTAAAGTTGATATCATATTATTTATAAAACATAAAGGAAATGATATTCTCTTAGTGCAAATATATGTTGATGACATTATTTTTGTTAATGATATTCTTTTACTTATCATTGATTATAATTATTTAAATTCATATACAAATAATTTAAATTTACCTGTGCCAGATATGGGCACCTCATTTGTTAGAAAATGAAACAGAAAATGAGTGATTATGGCATGTTGTCATTTTCTTTAAAGTAATTCATGTCATTCATGGAAGTTTACATTCTTTGATCATTATATTCAACTAATGTAATAGTTCTTATCACGTTGTCTTAGGATACAATAGTCATAACGATATGATATTTAGTCTCTCAATTCCTACACAAAATTAAAGACATAATCTACACACTCACACCTCTTTATCTTTACCTAATATACATAGTGTTTATTGTTTATACATGTTATTCTCATATTATTCCATATTGCACTAAAGCTCTCTTACAAGATTGTAGGGGTGATTGTCAACCTCTACACAACATCCTCTTAATTATTTTTAAACAGCGTATATAAAAAGGACATTAAAGTAAGAGAAAATTGCAATTTACCCACATATAAGTTTTCCTTTTTCACTTAACCAAGTTGTATTTTTAGGTGGTGAAATTCACTCACTTGTAGTTTCCACTATTAGTACTTTGCCTACCTAATATTTTTTCAGTAAAAAATATAACAACAAAAGCATGTGCAACTCATGCTTCAGATAACTCCCAATTTTCCCAAAATTAAACCTAATTTGAAACTAATTTTCAAAAACAATTCAGAAAAATTCAACCTCAAGAAAAATTTTTAACTCTAAGATTTGAACATGAAAATCTTTGTATGTTTCCTTTAAGTAGTGACATATGATTTTGGTTTGTTTTGATAATCCTATATTCTTAAAAATGGTTGTTATAACTTATTATTCTTATCTCTAGAGATTGTGATTCAAAGCATTACTTATATGATAAGTTAATTTTTCTAAATTGTTTCTGAAAATCAATTTCAAATTAGATTTAATTTTAAAAAAATTGAGAGTGATATGAAGGATGCAAATACGAAAATTTCAACACTTAAAAACATAAATTAATTAGATAAAAAGGGGAAAACCTTAGGTAAATAAATTATAATTTTTCCTCCAAGTAATTCTAAAAAAAATAATTTAAAATTTTCATTGATCACCACTCATCTTCTCTCTTCTTATTTCCCCGATTCTCCCTCTTCTTGACTGTCTGTTCTCTCTTCCCATGATTCTCATTCCGTCCTCCTTTTTATTATTTCCTCAGCCTCTTGTTGTATTTCAACTTTAAATGCTGTGCTCACCAATTTGGAGACATTAGACAATCCATTGTCCTTTGATTAAGAAATTTGTTGTGAAAATGGCAAATAAAATTTTTCCAAGGGAGGTATCAAACATTAGATTATCTTTTGCTCGTGTAGTAGGAAATTGTAACCTGATGAATTACAATTAACATATTAAGATAGGCTTACGATTAAGTCCACATTCATGCGTTGGAATCAGAACTCAAATTATAAATGCAAATTTCTCTTGATGTTAATTTTGAACAAATTGCTTTCATGGTTTACAAATGCAATGTCTTGAAGTGGTGAGCACCATAATTTTGTAAGCATAAGGTTGACCATAGATGCAGATATGGTAAGTAGGGGTGGCAACGGATCGGATTCGGGCGGGTATGGCAATATTCATACCCATACCCGTCAAAAAATTTCATACCTATATTCTACTCGTACCCGCAAATACTGTAGCGGGTTTAAATACAAATTTGTACCCGCGGGTGGGTATAACCGCCAGAACTAAAAATATATATATTTCTAAATTATATTTTAATCCTATGAACTTTTCAATGACTTCAAATCGATCCTTATTAAAAATATGAAATTATATTTTGACCCCAATGAAAAATATTGAAATTTCACTTCAGTCCATCAGTCAACATTTTTTTTTTAGATATTTCATACACTACTCAAAACTACTATATAAAAAAATTATTTAAATGAGTAAACAAGTTCAGATATGGATATTTTCTCATACCTGTACCTATTATAAGTATGATTTTTTTACCTATACCCACTCGCGAATACTTTTTGTCATACCCATATCCGCCCATCACGGGCGAATATCCACAGGTAAACAGGTATGCGGGTAAAATTGTCATCCCTAATGATAAGCAATAGTTTGCATAAAAAAAATTAAAAAAAAATAAAAGGGGAAAACCTGGAAAGATCATGTTAAGCGAGGAAGAGGACTAGGAGAGAAAAAGAAATTAAGAGAGACTCTGGTGAGAGGATTTGGATCTCTCCATTTCTTATTTAGTAATTTCTTTCAATTTTGAATAGATAAAGACACAATTTTGAATATTAAGACTCAATTTTTTTTATTAGAATCTACTATTTCAATTAAAAAAAATTATCCATCTATCTTTTTCTTAAACTCATACTCACATCCTCAATTCCTTGTGAGAGAAGTAAAAGACTAGGGAGAGGAAAAAATAAAAAAAACAATTGCCTTGCATTAATTATGAGAAATAAAATGACCTAAGTATCCCTGAGTTTTTTTCCTTATAAGAAGAGAAATGTGAACCTTTGTCCACTTAAAAGAGTGGCGGATTCTACCTTTTACACTTCATGCGACAATGACCATGAATAAAGATATTTATACAAAAAATCTTGTAACTATCCAGCTTTAACCGTTTAAAACAATATTTTATCACATGAAGTCAGTAACCATTTTATTCATGGTGCCATTAAAAAGGCATTTAAGCATATATGAACTAATAGGTATAGGTTTAATTAGATTAGATCAGTTCAATAGAGCAATGTTGGCAAAACAAGCTTGGAGAGTTCTTTCCAACCTAATTTATTAATGAGTCAATTAGTCATTCAAAAGTATGACAGGAAATATTGAGAGCATTGATAATCATCATTATAATGGCAATCAGGGTGGCAAGATATTCAAGCTGTTTCATTTCTGATAACAGATAAGCTTTTTTGGCAAATTGGAACAAGCTTACAAGTGTCTCTTAAAAGCAAATTCTGGTGGAAGCATGCTGGACCTATACCACTTGGTTTCAACACTGCAAGATCTCAGAAGAACACCATTTGCAGAATGGGATAGGGGTAAGGTGGGTTCTACATATACTCAACAGACATAATGTATCTTATGGGGTATTAGATTGGTTGACTTGAACAGAATCAGTCCGAAGCTCTTATTTTGTTAGGAAAGGCTACCGATTTTTATGTCAACAACTTGCAGTTTTACCACCAATGAATTTTCCATGGCAGGCAATATAAAAGCTTCCTTTACCTCAGTTTTGATGTTCTTGTGGAGACTCCGCACTAATACTTTACCTATCAGCACATCATCTCAAACCAAATAAATTGCCCTTTTTGTAAACATGAGGCTGAAACAATGCAGCACTTGTTTTTGCAGTGTAGTTTCAGCAGAGCAATCTGGTTTGGGTCACAGATCAACAGGATGTTATACATTGGTTCAAGCTATGTCTACAGGCAGGTATTTCATATCCACATGTCATTTATGATCTTACATGCCCAATAGCTATCATCCTATATGGCATTTGGTATACTTGAAATCAAATATTTCAGAACTTAACACCCAATGTAGCCAAAACACTGACAACTATTAATATATGGTTGAAGAGTTATATTTTGAAGCCTTCAGAAAACAATCTCAAATCAATAGCACTCAGCGGAAGTCAATCAAGAGATAATATACATATCGTTAGACAGCTGCAAGGACAGAGTCAATACATCTTATTATAGCACAAAAAATGACAGTTAAGGGTATGAAGATCATACAGTGCAGATGCCTTGTCACCAAAGATGGAATATATAAGCAAAGCTCAGTTTATCACATTTCAAATTCCTCTTCAAAATCAATGACACTGTTGTTTGGTCCTATCCTCATGGCAGGACATTTTGACGTCAGTAATTGGATTGGTGTTATATCTGCAGATCAGAAAATCAGGAAATTTTTGGCTCAAAGGTTAGTACCAGGACGCATTGCTGCCTACAGAAGGTTTGCCATAATCTTAGCCATCTTTTGAAGCAGTATGCAGGTGTTGTTCCTCTACCATATCTTGTTTCTATTCCTTTCAACCAAATCTTTAGCATTCCCAAAGGCCATAGATGTTTAGCTACTGATAGATGGTTTTCCTTTCTCTATGATATTTCTTGTTTCTATATGAAACTGCTTCCTTTGAATGAAAGATCAATTAAGTTCATGTTCATAAGTTACACATAAATAATAGTCCATTATGACTTAATTTGACACTATGATAACCTTAGATTTACATATCATCCTTGTACCAATAGCAACAATAAAAAAATCTAAACACCAATGGCTAATAGTAACTGGCACTGCAGTATATTAACCACATACAACAAATCCAACCAATTCTGCTTTTTGATGCCTTCAATCATATTGTTACGCAAACTTAGATTTGTTGTTTAATTGGCAAATGCCTTTTACCATAAAGTTGGCTTAAGAAAACAGGAACAATATATCATAGATGTACTGTAAATCAAATCCAGTCCTTTTGATTTACACAAATCCAATCAACCATCCAATCATAGCAAATTCAACAATTCAAATCAGATTTATCCCTTAAGCTCTAGGAAATATATAAGAACAACATTCTTACAAACTTATTCTAGAACTAGATTTAAGCCCTCTCGCCCCTAATTCTACGAGCAAGCTGAATATCCTTAGGCATAATGGTAACCCTTTTGGCATGAATAGCACAAAGGTTAGTATCCTCAAACAAACCAACAAGATATGCTTCTGCGGCTTCTTGCAAAGCAGCCACAGCGCTGCTCTGAAATCGAAGGTCGGTTTTGAAATCTTGCGCAATTTCTCTCACCAGCCTCTGGAATGGAAGCTTTCGGATCAGAAGCTCAGTGCTCTTCTGATACTTCCTAATTTCCCTCAGCGCCACAGTTCCTGGCCTGAACCGGTGCGGCTTCTTCACTCCTCCGGTGGCCGGAGCAGATTTCCGAGCCGCCTTTGTTGCCAGCTGCTTTCTCGGAGCCTTGCCTCCAGTGGACTTTCGAGCGGTTTGCTTTGTACGAGCCATCTCAGTCGAACAGGAGAACTATTTGCTTCTCGAGAAAATGAAGGAAAATAAGACGCTAAGGACTGAGCTAGGGCAGATGAAATATATAGGGGAGATTTTAGGGAAGGTACAAGGCGTGAATTCTGAAATTTTAGAGCGTTTTGAAAGATATTTCGAGAAGAAAAGGTAACCGTCGATGGCTATGAAAATTGACGGTTGTTAGAGAGCCAGACACCGATCCGAATCTGTGGCATTAACATCTAACCAATCGGTTTCGGTTCTGTCAGATCTTCTTTTTTTTTTCTTTTTCGGTCACGTAATCAAAGTCCTGACGATTATTTAGGGCTTCTTTTGTCATTCAGAAAATACGCTGGGCCTAATTGGGCAAATATCAAATGTTTCTGCTGAAGATTATTTGGGGCTGAGTAAGGCCTGTTGCCCTATAAATAATGCAAAGCCCTCAACTAAAAAAATAATAATAAATGCAAATATCAAAATAAAAAGAAAAGATGATATATTTTAGATCAAATTATTTTGTTACTCTATATAGTCTCATCCAATTTTCAATTAAATCTTTATAATTTAAAAGTTTTGAATTAGATTCTTATTTTTATTTTTAATTTCTAATTAGATATTCATTGTCATTTTCTTATTAAATTTTGCTATCAATTGCATATATAGATAATAATTTATTAACAATTTATGGAATGAGAGACAAGTGACTTATTCTTTCCCTTTAAAAATGAAATAATTTTATAAAATGTTCTAATTTTCTATAAATTATTTGTCACTTAAATACAATAGAAACTGTATGAAAACTCTACATCAACAATTGTTAAACTACATCAAAAGAATATTGTTCGCAAAAGTTAATTACTAAGAAAATCTCAGAAAAATGACAAAAAGTATTTATTAGAAATGAAAAAAATAATTATAAAAATCAAATTTAAAACTTTTAAATTATAAAAAGTAAATTAAAAATTAAATAAAATTATATGAAACAACGTAATAATTTAACCTTTTATTTCACAAAGTATATGCCAGAAAGACCAATGTGGTTACTAGTTAGTTGAATTGGCACATAAGCCTGAGAAAATACACTAGTTAGTTGAATTGGCACATAAGCCTGAGAAAATGCACTGAAACTTCAACAAAATTATTCACTTACACTTTGCTTGGATGAAGGAAAGAAAGGGAAAGGAAAGGAAAATGGAAGGAATGGAAGATGATTTTCCATTGATTGGTTGGATGGAAATGGAGAGGAAAGAAAGTGAAAAGAAATATAATAAAAAATCTATTAAAAATAAGAATAATAATATAAAATCATATGATTACATAATACATGATTAAAATATACATATATGATATTTAATTTATTATTATAAGCACATGATATTATTTAAAAAAAAATATTACCGTTCACATTTAAAAAAAAAATAATTCCTCAATAAAAATAATAACTTCATTTAAGTTATAAATTATAGATTTCATGTTGACGATTAAGCAATCTGTTTTTAATATGAAGCTCCATTGCAATATAATATGCCAACCAATTGCTAATCTAACATAATATACTGAATGCGAATAAGTGGATTGCCATATACAACGAAGTGTTGCTTGCATGTCCTGCACCTCCTACGTGCATTTTTGCACAACAATTAATTCAAACGAAAAATTCACACCAAACATACAACTTTAAGCCATATAATTTTTCTACAGATCTCATATAATAGTCACAATGTATCATCCAACCACCAATATAAGTAACTCAATCGAATACATCCATGTCCAAATAACCAAGTTGACAACATGTTTAAGGTGCATACCATTCGTCAATTGTACAAAATCTAGAGTACAGTGTGGTAGCAAATTTTAAATAAACTACAACTATATGCAAACCTCAACCACGCACATAGAGCATGGTATTAATACAGTGATCAGGATAGAGGTAGACTCAGATCAAACCAGTTTCAGACATTAATTGGTACAAAGCCTCCACCCTCATTGAACGCGGAACTCCAAAGAATTCATGCGTGGTCCTCTGATCTCGACATAAGAAACGGTAACATTTCATCCGAATATCTGGAATGATGTCTCTTTCACCCAATTCCTCCCATATGGCCTCCTCACTGTAATACCGTGGTCTACTCTGCTCCATGATGGTAATCCCCCTATGTGCTATGTCGACCTGTCTCTCTGCAACTAAGGCTTATCTCTCAGCAGCAACAGCCTGTCTTTCAAGCACGATAACAGATCTATCATACGATTCATTCCCCTATTTCAGCACCTCAATGAGACTCTAGAATGAGTTTGTCATTCTTTCCATGTGTGTT
>JANHAO010026700.1:0-11026 GCA_026873985.1 Saraca asoca | reverse complement strand
GTCTCGGGTGTTATATATATGGGTTCGCAACCCTCCCCTTACGAGCTAGCTTTTGAGGTGGAGTTAGGTGGGTTCATATCAACATGCATAGCACAAACCTATAGGACTTCACAAAAGTTGTAATGTGGCCAAGGGAAAAGGGGAGGAAAGGCATGATATGGATATGGAAATGCAAAATCAAGGAGACCAATAGAACATTGTGGCATAGATTCAAACAAGCATAGTGCCAAATCAAAACTAGAATCTACAATATAAATTTTACATTCTCCACTTCTCTTTTTTTCTTTCCTTTTCTTGACTTTTTCACTTTCTTTTATTTTTTCTCTTATTTTATTTTGAGCTATCATTTTATTTTTTAATTTCAAATTCATTTTCTTCTTTCAGTTCTTTCTTTTCTTTTTCTTCTCTTGTTTTCATTTTCTTGACTTACATTGATGATGAGAATTTGAGGGATAAAGCTAGAGATCACTAAGAGACTTTACATCTTCCCAAAGGACTCGTAACTAGAGCCAAAGCTAGAAGGATGAGGGAAGCTATTCAAGCGCTCTGTCACACATTATGGAGCACACACATGAGGAGCATGGCCTTGGAAATTCAAGAGTTATTTGCTTTGAGGCCATGTCATCAAATGTTGCAATATTTTTGCGCCACCAAGCATCTAACATGATACCAACCTAGTGTCCAACATGGCATCCAATTTGGCACCAAAATGGCAGCCCTTTTAGCATCACTCATGGTTGGTTATTGGCCATGATATAGGTTATTTTAGTGTATCATTTTGTGGGCTCTTTTGACCATTTTTATTGCATTATTTTGGGGTTGTTTTACGTGTTGTTTAGGCATCACTTTGTTGTGCCATTTGAGGGTCGAATTGTCTTTATGTTTGATGCCACATGTGAGGGGCTAAATGGCCTATTTTTATGGCTTGCATTTCAACCCTTGTCATGGCCTAGACATATTTGTTTTTGGCTATTTCTATTTGGTACTTTGGTGGGCTTGTTTGGGACTTTAATCTAGCCTATCTTTAAAGGGTGATTGCTATTAGGGAAGGCATGTTTTCCTCACCATTCAGACGTCATTGATTAATGAATTGAACAATGTTTCTTCTTGAACTTGAGACTTGTTAAAGATGTTACTCTTTCTAGTGTCAATTTTATTGCTTATCACTCTTTTTCAACATTTCTAGAGTGTAGTGTGAATGTTCTTCCTTTTGTTTTCCTTTTGGTTGCTAAATTAGACAAAAGCCCATGGCCATCTCCAAGGAAGAGCACATTAGTTTGGTATCAGAGCTCTAGCTCTTCCAATTCGGGGTGATCTCTGTTCATTATCTTTTGTAGAAACTTTGTTAATTTTTGTGCATGTTTTCCTAGTTTTTCCCTCTGTAATTTTTGTCCATTGTTGAGGGTCATTTCTTGGCAAATTGTTTTCCGTTGTTTGATTTTAGCTTTGTTTGATTGAAATTATTTTTCTGTTCTTTTGTATCATTTCTATTTCATTTCTTTGGCTGTTTATTTTTAAGGTTTTGATAAAAATTCTACAAAATTTTCACTTCTTACCATGTTATTTTCCTTGCTGATGGAAACTCAAGGGATTACTCAAGGGGTGTCAAGGATTCTTTGATGAGCAAAATATTTCCCTATTTATTTCCTCACATACTTTGCCTCTTAGATGTTAATTAAATTTCATTTAGTGAACAAGCCTTATGTTGTGATTTGATCATGATTTGGAGCTTAATTGAATTAGTTACTTAAGACACTATTTTAGGTATCAAGCCATAACTTGAGCTCCAAACATTGGATCATGTTGATCTTTATATGGTTTGAAAGCTAAAAGAAAGCTCTACAACATTCATGTTGAGGCCTGACCCAAATTTTGCAATTTAGAGTGTCAAAATTTAAAATCATTTTGCTCTAGAGTTTCTATCTAGAATTGGCCTTGTCACAATGTTTGGACTATTATTTTGTGTTAATGTACCGGCCACCATTGAGACCTTGTGAAAATGATTACATCATAACTGAAGCTTCAAGGGATCAAATGAGGTCAACCCAAAGCTTGGAGCTCCCTAAGATGCAACCTAATGTTTTCAAGCTTTAAACTTAATGAAACTATGTTGTTTTGATGGACAACAAAGAGGCTATAGTGAAACCAGCATTTTTTTATGTTGCAAAGGAATAGCTTTGTGTTTGGACTTGTTGTAATAACATAGGCTTTTTATTTTGGCTAACTTGTTTTGTATTTTTTGTTGGGCTTGTTGCCTTCTTAGTTCAGCCCATTATGGTTTACTGAGAGCTATTAAGGAAGGCTTGTTTTCCTTACCATTCAGATTTCATCAATTTATAAATTGAAGATTGTTTCTTCTTGAGAGCTTTCTCTCTTAGGGCTTTTGTAGAACTTGAAGACTTATGAAAGAGAATACTCTTTGTGGTGTCTAATTTCATCACTTGTCATTCTCCTTTTTCCTATCTAATTTCATCACATTAGCTTGGTATTAAAGCTTTGGCTTTTCTAATTCAAGTGTATCTTTTCAAATTTCCCATGTTTTTGCTTCAATTTTCCTTTCATTTTTGTGTATAGTTTTTAACTTAATTCCTTGTTCAATTGTTATTCAAATGCGTTACAAGTGTAGCTGAATTTTTCTTCTACTGTATTTCAATTTTTTGCTTCTGTTTAGTTCAGTTTTCCCAATCTTTTGTAACAATTTGGGGTAGAAAAATTTTGTGATCTTGTTGTGCACTAAGTGTTTGAAGTTAACTTTGTTTGAGTAAAATTTTGTCTACATATTTGCTTCATTTCTATTGCAATTCCTTTGTTGTTCTCTTGAAGGTTCTACTGGCATTTCTACAGATTGTCCTTGTTTTCCTTGTTGCATTTCAAGTGTTTCTTGATTTGTTTATGTGCCATTTACTTTGTTTTTGTGTGTTGAATAGTGTGGGACTGAATTGCATTTCATTTGGTGTGATTTGGAACCATTTCTACCCACTATTCCATCATTTAATGTTGTTGTCCCCTATTTTCCTCTATTTGGCCAAAACAATGAGCCTAACTTCCCTACAATTTTTGTTGCTGTCCTAGCTTAATTTTTTTGCCACTGTCCTAGCTTAATTTTCAATGTGTTTGCACCTTAGATAGATTTTTAAAACACATAATTTGAAATTGATTTGTGCCAATTGTGATTGAATTTGATTGTCTTTTGGCTGCTCAAAGTTGTGCCAAGTGCTAGAAAAACAAAAATTCTGGACAACAAAGAGAATTGTGGAGAAAAACAAAAGAGAGGTGAGCAAACAATAGTGCGAAGGCAAAATCAAAGAAAAGAAAAGTGTGAAAAGAAAAAGAAACGAAGAAAAACCAAGAAGGAATCAAAGAAAAGAGCAAAAGAAAAAGGGTGAATTCAAGCCATCATAATATCAAGATGACCATCCCATCTGTTCAAGGCAAAAGTGTTTCGAAAGCCTATCTTGAATGGGAGAAGAAAGTTGAGCTAGCCTTTGATTGTCACAACTATTCAAAACAAAAGAAAGTAAAATTGGCTATCATGGACTTCATTGATTATGCTATCATTTGGTGGGATCAACTTATGCAACATGCAAAAAGTTGATGACTATCAAAAGATTCAATGCCTTACTCTAAGTGCCTAAAGTGTTAAAAACTATCACAAAGAGATAGAGGTGGCAATGATAAGAGGAAGTGTGGTAGAGGATAGGGAGGCTACTATGGCACGGTTTCTTCATGGATTCAACTGTCACATTGCCAACATAGTTGAGCTACAACACTCTGTAGAACTTGAAGATGTGGTACACATTGTAATGAAGGTGGAAAGGTAACTTAAGAGAAAGACTTCATCCAAGGTTGCACATCAATCAAGTTCTTCTTAGAAGACTAAATAGGATAAAAGGCATGATTCAAGAGATTTCCAAGCTAGCAAGAGGACCATGGTCAAGACTTCCTCAAAGCTAAAGGGTGATGTTGTTAAAGGCAAAAGCAAGATGGAGGTGCCACAAAAGCAAAGAAACACAAATACTTCAAATATTTGGGCCACAACCATTATGCTTATGAATGCCCGAACAAAAGGGTTATGACATTGAAAACTAATGGGGAAGTAGACTTAGCTAGTGAGCAAGCAAAAGTGCAAGAAAGCTCTAATGCAAGTAGTTAAGAGAGCAATAAGGTGTGTCATGTGGTGGTTGAAGGAGAAACACTAGTGGTGAGGAGGACTTTGAGTACCCAAACTAAGAAGGGTAGTGAATAGCAAAAAGAGAACATCTTCCACACTAGATGCCATGTCATGAGAAAGGATTGCAATATGATTATCGATGGGGGAAGTTGTACAAATGTTGTGTTGTGGATAATTTTTAGTACTGCATAAACGGGCTGGTAAAAGTCCAATAGATAGACTCCACCAATGAAGGCCCAGCTCATTTGGATTGAGGCCATCGGATCAAGACAGCAGGTCACTAAATACGAGCTAAGGTCACTAGTTAACATAGGTCAAAGCAGCAACCTTAGGTCATGAAAGCAATGCCTAGCTCATAGCTCATGGAAAGGGTCCCCAACCATTGGGAAAGTCCATCCTATCTCCTATCCTAGTAAGAGCCTATTATAACTTTCTATCCTAATTTAAATTCAAATTGTAACCCCTTAACCATTATAAAAGGGGATGAAATCATTGTACATGATTCATCAAATCATAAGATACAATACATTTAACAAAAAGTAATAAAAGTCGAGGATGTAGGGGTCTAACTGACCTTAGCTGAACCATGTTAACAACTTCCGATGTCTCCCTATTCTTCTTCGCTCTCTCTTTCTCCTTTTTCACATTCATTCTAAAGCTTAGGGTCCAAAACTTAGGTTAATCAAATTTTACCATCAATAGTCATGATTTGGAGCTTGATTGAATTAATTGATTAATGTTAGAGTTTTTACACTATTTCAGATTTTTTACTATAACTTGAGTAGCAGATGTTAGATTGGTTGATCTTTAGATGGTTAGAAAGCTAAGAGAAAGCTCAACAACTTTTATGTTGAGGCTAGGATCCATTTCTATCATTTGGAGTCTTAAAATTTACCATGAAGTTGCTAGAATTTTCCTTTTAAATTAACCTTGTCACAATGATTGGGTCATAACTTGTTATAGGCAAAAAACATCCTTAAGGGAATGAGACAAACTCAAGCCCCACAGAGGCCAAATTACCCATCTCACTAAGGATGCCCAGTGAGCTCCACCTCACTTACCACCAGGAAGCGACATGACAAAGTCATCGTGAGACCGGCTCACTAAGTAGTTAGCCACCACAGTGACCCAATCTCGCTATTCCACTACAGCAACCCTGAGCTTGCTACAGCAATCCTCCATAGTGATCCCAAGCTAGGAACCCCAGCTCAAGATAGTAGACATCTTGCACGATAAAGTAATACCAAGTGGCAGATGCATATAAGTGCTAGCCCACAACTGACAAAGGGGGCCCACCCCATAGAAAGGAACCTTCAATAGTCGCATTGCAAAAGTTTTACTATCTTTTTCATTTATTTTTTGATGTAACACAATTGTAGCTTATAATTATTTTATGTAACTCTCTTCCTTCCTCTATAAATAGGAATACATTATTAGAAGAGGGGTAGAGGGTAGAAACTTGTATGCCAAAACTCTGTAAAAATCTCTTTTCAAAAATTAATAAATGCTCTACCGTGGACGTAGGATCTGGTACCATCCAGATTTAGCCGAACCACATTAAACATTGTGTGCATGCCACCTTTTGTCTTCCTCTTTTCCACTTTCATCCTCTTCTAGTCTGCACTTCCTTTAGCTCAGAAAACAGCTTGAGGCACACGAACTACACCCACCCATTAGCCGAAGTTTAGGCTTCCCACATGAACTAAGTTTCACCGTCAACATTTTTGGTGCTAGAAGGAGGGCCCATCTATTTTCTACATATATTTTCCCAGTGTATTCACCATTACAGATACAATGGCAAGAGGAAAAGTCACTCGAAGTTCAACCACTCCAGTCCTCCAACCAGTGGACACTCCCACTGTGGGGGTTCACCAGCATTCTACTACTGTCCCCAGAACTGAAGAGGCATAAACACCCAGTCAGCCTCAGCTAGCACTCGAAAACACAATATGAGAGTTGGCTAAAACTGTCAAAGCATTAGTATAGGCTTAAGCTCAGAGCACACAAAAACAAGAAGAAATTATGACATAGTTCCAACAGCTTCATAAAGAGGCTCAGAAGGAAGCTCATGAAGATCGTGATAGTCAATGACTGGGGGGCTCACAACGAGTAGGAAGCTCCAACCCTCAGCCTGAAACATAGAACCTGATAATGGAGGAAGTCCTCTAAAAGCTTAAATGGCTAGAAGAATGCCCATGGCCTTAAAGCAATCGACCTCGTTATGAGGAGAGCTCACCATTTTCTGTGCAGATCAAGATGCAGCCTCTCCTATAGATACTCAAAGTGCCTGTTATCCTACTATATGACGGGAACAGCAACCTGAGTGACCACCTGGATGCGTTCAATATTCAAATGGATCTCTAGACAACAAACCCCTTGGTGAAATGCCATGTCATTCTGGCCACAGTAGGAGGAGTATCTCGAACATAGTTCAGACACCTCCCGGCTTGCAATGTCAGTAGTTAGGAAGAATGCCAAAAGAAATTCATTGACCAATATCAAGTGCTCAAGAAGCAGCTCACGCCTCTTTGCCATCTCAGAATGATCTTCTAGTATAAGAATGAATCGTTGAAAGACTATATTGCCTAATGTAGGCACGAAGCCAACTCTGTGGAGAATCCTTTGGAGGAAAGTCTCTTAACAGCCATCTCAGTGGGACTTCACAAAGATGGAAAGCAATACAGAAGCCTCTACGAGTCCCCAGCTTGAGATCTCATTGAATTCTATGAGCGAGCTACCAAATAAATAGGATGGGAAGAAACCTTCAGAACATAGGAACCTAAGCAGAAAGCGGACGCCAGTGGTCCCACTGCATGCAAAAAGAAGAACGATGAGAGTCGTAGTCATGACCCCACTCTTCAGCTTGCAAATAAGGCAAAGCCTCAGCGACCTGGAGGTCGCTTTGAAAGCTATAATGTCCTATTATACACGTAGGATAAAATTTTTGTTGTAGAAAGGCACAACAAGGATTTCAAATGGCCTAGACTGATAAAAGCCCACACCAAGTCCAAAGATTCAAAAAGATTCTGCACCTACCACAATGAGGCTGGACACAACACCTCAAAATGTTGGGCACTGAAAGATGCTATTGAAGACCTCATCAAAAGAGGCCGATTACAGGATTATGTGGTAAGACTGCTAGAGCAACGAGCTCAACAGGCTCATCGAATCACTAGCCAAGAGCCAGAGCCCTCCATCAGGACCATATTCTAATCCTATAATGTTTTCTTGAGACCAATGATGACAAGTTGTATCAATCATTCTATTAATGTAATTTATAGCCAATTGGCTGAGGAAGCATTATCCAAATAGTGAGTTTTCACTCCACCATTGCAAGGATTCATTTGGGGGTGAGACGGCGCAAGGCCTACCCCATCAATACATCCAGAGCAAACCAAGCCCCACAAGTTAGGACCGAGAGCACAAATTGCTCGGCCATTGAGCAACAAGATTGCTATAAGGCTGAGCAACAAGATTGCTATGAGGCTAAGCAACGAGATTGTTATCTTGCTAAGCAATAAGATTGCTACTTCGCTGAGCAATAGGATTGCTGTAGGATTGAGCAGCGAGATTGCTGCCTCACTGAGCAACAAGATTGCTGCTAGACTGAGCAACGAGCTTGTTGTGGCATGGACATGCGATCTCACTTAATGACAAGCTATCATCTCACTATAATAAGACAAAACCAAGGGTAAGATGCCCAAGAGCCTACCTCGACAACATACTCAAGCCAAATAATGAGGCGACTAACCCGCAATAGCGACAGAACACTAAAATAAATTCATCGTAGCTCTCATGCAACACATATATTCACAGCCAACATGCGGCCAGAAAATCACAGCTCTTGTACGAGCCCTCATTAGTCACAGCTTGTGTGTGGCCTGATTCTTGCTTGCCAAAGGCAACCAAATGGAAAATAGAAAGTTAACAGCATAGTTGATTGGCCAAAAGAAGACTTTCATTAATCATCAGAAACATACAAGCAACAATGCATGAAGCATCCAATACAACTTTCAGAAGCTACATAGAAGAGCTTATACACTAAAAAGCATCAACGAGGCTAAATTACATCAGATGAAGAAGAAATATAGAAACAAAAGCAAGAAGCCTGAAAGTGTAATACTACCATTCCGACAAGAAAGTGATGAGCCAACTAAACTAGGATACAAACTCCCACCAATTGGAAGACCAGCAACTCCACTTCTGTGGTCTTCCCATACCCAGCCAGTGGTTTTTCCTAGAACAAACCTAGCATAACTCGAAAGGGCACCAAGAGTCCCAATAGCCATGCTGAATTCTATGGAAGGGAGCCGGGGAAGATAGTCCAAGATCAGCACATGACTCGAGGAGCCCACTAGACGGATCCTATGGTGAAGCCATGTACAACAGGCTATCCATGCCTCCAAATGCTCTGCAACAGGCCATTTATGTCTCAACAAGCTTCATCAGAAGCTGTTGACGTCAGATTTTGGTAGTGGTCCAAACTCCTGCCATAGGGAGGATTCTTCAGGATCTCTAACCTTTTTCCAGTTTGAAAACAGTAAGACCCCAAAATAAATAGAGAATAAGAGAAAAGCAGAGAAGGAGACATAGGGTTTAACATGGTTCAGCCAAATCCGGATGTCACCAGGCTCTACATCCACGATAGCGTTTTATTGCGATGCTTTTTTTATAATGTTACAATGTTTGATCTTAGTTTTGGTAGAGTTTCGACAAGAAAAAGATGGCTTTTTGTAGAGGGCCTCCTTCCTTATATTTATAGAGGGAAGGAGGTTAGAATGGTAATTACATATGCAGTAAATAAGTTACATCAACATTTAATGTGTAAGACAATATGTACATGCTGAATCTCCTTTTTTGGCTGCTACAAGATATCTCTGCAAATGGGCCCTACTTATTCATTAGGGTAAGATATGACTTAGTCCTCTATTTGGCAAGCCTTCTGATCACAGGTTATGCTTTGTTTACCAGGTCGCTTGCCTAACCTTAGGAATAGGAAGATCGAGCTTGCTTCTTCATGCACGAGCTTAGCCTGATGAGGTCATTTCACTATGCGACCTGATAGCGAAACGATTCTGCGTGTGCTTTGAGCTAGTCCCCTCGCTGGGCTTGGACTCCTCACAAGCTCTTTTGGACCAAACCAATTTTCACATATAGCATAAGCCCCCTAACTCCCAACTCGCTCAGTGGGCTGGGAGTTGAAACCTTTCGGTTCCTATTTAGTCAAAGTATTTTCCTGAGACTGTCATTTCATCTATTCCAAATCGTGCTTCTGATAGCACATGTCTAGCGGCTATTGCTAAGTCAATTTAGCCTTTTCCAAAGCTTATTAATGACGACAGTTGGGGGAATGGTTCCAGATCTTTTGGTGAAGATGACCCCGGCTCTATATAAGAGAGAGACAATCCTTTTTAGTTCTGCACTTGAGCAAATCATGGAGTCTTCCAATAAACCTCCATCATTTTTGGCATTCTGGCCTTCCTCAGGGGCATGTATAGTTTGCTGCATAGATAACTTGGAGGACTTATCTTCCTCAATAACATGGAAGGATCTTATATGGATCCTCGACTACGTCTTCTTGGCCCCGCAGTGAGGCATTCGTTCGGCTAGCCAAGCTCCCGAGACTTCCTAATTAGCTTCCTTCAGGAAGAGCAGGCGGTCGAAGCTGAATGGATGCAACACTGCCGCTGATTATGCATTGGAAGAAGAAAGTTGTGGTGTGCAGTCCCTAATAACCTGAGGTGCAGCCCTTCGTTGCCAATCCTTCTTCTTAGTCATAGATTTTTCCCTTTGTATTTTGCTTAGTCTGTTTTCAGAATTTTTTAATGTAAATCTGCCTCGTTGAGGTCTTTTAATGAATAAAATTTCTTTTCTGTAATTTATGTTTGTTTTTGCTTTCTTTTGCAAATGCTTCAATTTGAACCATCTATTTGACCTGCGCATAGTCAGAAGATAGCATAAGTTATGAACTGGAGCGATATCATGCTTGGGCCGATCCTATGACCAAATAGATGAACACATTAGTGTGAAAATCAATAAATAATAAAATAAGTTCGAATGGGAGTGACGAAGTTAATGAGTGAGTGATCTCATGATCAGGCTGATCTCATGGCCAAATAGATAAGTGCGCATGAGAGCTACAACTTAATTGAATTCTCATGAGAGCTACAAATTTGACAAGTGAGCAATCTCATGCTCGGGCCAATCTCATGGCCATATAAATAAGTGCGCATGAGAGCTGCAACTTAATTGAGTTTGCATGAGAGCTGTGAATTTGACAAGTGAGCGATCTCATGATTGGGCCGATCTCGTGGCCAAATAGATAAGTGCTCATGAGAGCTACCACTTAATTGAGTTCACATGAGAGCTACGAATGCCAAATAAATAAGTGCGCATGAGAGCTGTGACTTAATTGAGTTCACATGAAAGCTGCAAATTTGACAAGTGAGTGATCTCGTGCTTGGGCCGATCTCGTGGCCAAATAAAAGGGGTGACCGATCTTGTGGTCGGGGTGATCTTGTGCCTAAATAGAAGGGTGGCCGATCTTGTGGCCAGGGTGATCTTGTGCCCAAATAGAAGGGGTGACCGATGTTGTGGTCAGGGTGATCTTGTGCCCAAATAGAAAGGGTGGCTGATCTTGTGCCCAAATAGAAGGGATAATCGATCTTGTGCCCAAATAGAAGGTGACCAATCTTGTGGTCGAGGCGACCGATCTTATGATTGGGGCGATCTTGTGCACAAATAAAAGGGTGCTAGTCAGGCGAATCACTTGTTAGAAGAAAACTTAATATCAGTAGTTGTATTCAAAATGTTTATACAATTTACAAATAAGTACAAGAGTTTAAAAGATCATCC
>JANHAO010026699.1:0-11023 GCA_026873985.1 Saraca asoca | reverse complement strand
TGTGTGTGTGTCTGTGTGTGTTTTGCCAAAGTTGTTGCTTAAATCATTTATGGTTTCACGTATGTGAGACTCAAAAGTGACTGTTGGATCATATGAAAAGTCATGTTTATTTTTGAGGATCTCAAATTGATGCTTCTCCTTGTTATTTATTAGTTGAATATGTTAGATTAATCATTATAGTGAATTGAGAACTGTAAGATTTCATTGCAATTCATAGGGTATGTGAATCATAAAAGGACTTCACTCTGTGGAGTTTAATGTGAGTAGGAATTTCAGATCTCATTAGTTTCTGGTTTATCATGAATTTTCACTGTCATCCATTTTGGCCAATTGGCTAACGGAGGTGCTCCTGGTTGATCTTTTTTGCTGTCAATTTCAACTTTGTTGACAGTGTGATTTTTAAGAAAACCTTACTTTGAATTACTTGTAGGTCTTTTACATGAATGCCTAACCATAACTTATTTAATTTCCAGAGGAACAAGAAAAGCAAAAACAATTAAATGAAGGAGATGATACAAATGGCACAGCAGAATAGACTTCAGTTTGTTGTTGCATCAGTGAAAGAAACAGCAGCTGTTGGAGATCCCCAATCATGTTCGATTTGATTACTATTTCCTAACATGATCTTTACTTCTATTATACAGTAAATGTTATCTTACGAGTTTCGCATCTGTTCAATGACTAATGAGTAATTGATCTATGAACTTGGGCCCCTGACGTGAGGGTCGCGAGAAGCTGCTACTTTGGGGAATCCTGTCCATACACCTTTCCAAATTATTGTTAATCAATAAACAGACCCATGAAATGGTACTTGTTCGTTGAAGCCATCATACAGCTTCTAGCTTAAAATCTTATTTGTTGAGAGATTTTTCACTTCTCTCTTTTAATTTTTAGTCCATCTGTTTTCTGTAGGGGTATTAGAAGTGATATACCTTTGGATATGCGAGATAAAATGAAAAAGTTTGTGCAGGGTTGAGACTAACTGGTACCGCAAGTATCAAGGGCAGTATTCCATTGAATAAGATCAAATATGAAAATCCAAACCGCCAGTTTTATATAGAAGTAGAACAACTATTCCATTAGAAGAATGCTAATTGTATTTAACATCATATGAAGACTTATATCACACACAGATGAGTTCAACATACAAGTGTTATTATAGGTGTGCAATGTAATATAATAAAGTTCTCTTTCCATCTTTCAAAGGAAAGAAAGAAACAAGGAGTTGAATAGCGGACGCGAAAATATTCTTGTAATCCAAGTTTGAGATGGCAATGCATGACAGGCAATCTGAATATGCCAATTTTTACACACGATACTTGATTAAGTGTTAAAAATGAAATAGCAATCATATAATTTGCGTATTGGCAAGGGAACCCTTTTTATCCGCAGTAGACAATTTACATTATAAACACAACTCAGAGCTCTATACGCAGGGCATTTTTTAAATATCACAGGAAGGAGGAAATTAATTTATGAAGGGTAGCAGTAAAATGTAGGGGAAAGAGTCAGATATAAACTAATTTTCTCTATGGACAAGAATTTAAAAATCACCCTTCTGAGTTTAAGGTTGACATCTTCCACTTCATATGGTTTCATCTTTTCTCACCCTTGAGATGGTTAAGGTCAGTTTGTCCACCATTTATGTTTTCTGCTCTCCAGGAGGGATCCACTGGAGGAAGTTGATACTCATCTGGTTTCAAGGCCAAGGCAAAATCAGGCAATGTTGGTGCTGTCTCCATGATTCTGTGTTATAGATTCACAAGACAATGATTTTATTCGTCATATTCTTTAAGCCAAGAATAATGGTGAAATTGGACTCGGGCAACAATTTTGGATAGGTTACCTCTCATCAGAGTATAGATCACGGTTTATCCGCACTTTGCTTGATGTATCCTTGGGAATTTTCTCAGATAGATATTTCATGGTCCCCCAAAGTGGGGGATTTCTGCACCAAATAAGACCATTTAGGTGGGCATACAGAATCATCTAACCTATATCTTAGGCACTATATTCCTGGATGAAACCAAAAAGGAGGATAAATAAATTAAAGCCATGGTCATCGGAGAACCTCTCAATTAAACTAGTTCAGCACATAGCAATACGCTGACAGAAGATAATTGATAACCTTGATAATGGAGGTGCTGCATTGAACGCCTCACACAGCTTCTTACTTTCTTTGAAATATTCATCAGCTGCTTGCAAAGCAGCTACAGCCATCCCATGAGATTTCTCTGTGTTTCCCTCATCAAGAATCAAACCATGATAATAATATGCTGCAGCCTGGTAAATTATTAAAAAAAATTGCAACAACTTCACATCACTCTTTTGTGAATTAAGTATCAGTACTACGTTAAAAGCAGAAGAAACTATGATAGTCCTGTTTCAGTTATGCCCCATTTCCTGTTTTTCCAGCAAGCCAGATCACGTGCATGATAAAAAGTTGATATAATTTTAGCATTTATAATCAAGTCGCTGGTACCATGTGCATAACTTGTTCTAAATCATCTTCAGTTTCTCATTAGCAGAGAACTCACTTAAGAAAGGCATCTTGCTCTTTCATTATTACCATATTAAGAAGATTCAATCATCCTAATATTAGATGACACTGCACCAGCTTGGGCAAACATTTCATCAGATTTCATCAACAGGCCAGAAGCTGAAATGTCATAAATAAGAAACTAATTGTCCTTGTATCCAGTTCCTAGTGAAGTGAACTTGGACTTCTGAAACAATGATTAATTTCTCTCAAACCTCTCACATCTCCATATCAACACAACAACAAATCTTGAAGACAAAGATGACAGTTACCTGACACAAATTACACTTGCATCTGCATCTATTTGCTCTATGTAATCACTAAGCCAGCAAATTCCTCTCCCTCTCACCAGGTGTGAAGCAAATTTCCACCCACTCTTGTGAGCTAGAAATAATCTCATCACTATAAATGAAACCCTTTTATTTGCACCAAGTACCCCAGTACTGATGAAATCAATTAAACAGGATGGTGTGAAATTCAAAAAAAGACAAGCATCAACCAGGTATAGAGACTCATTTTGTCACGCCCTTAGCTTGACTGACCCAAGACAACTACTGTGGCCTTAAAGACTATTCCGAGTTGTCAAAGTAGTCAAGTTGTCTTAGTAGTCAAACTTAGTGCTTATATATCACAATCAAGTCTCAAATCTAACAGATGTGATGCTTCACACATTCAATGATCTACACATACATAACTGCAAAGGTGCCACATCCACTATTACTACAGCAGGAAGGGGGAAATGTGAGAACTCAAAAAAAAAAAAAAAATTACATCAACAATTGTTTTTGATCAAACAAGATTAAGAGAGACAAGAATAGAAGCTCAGTCCAACAATTTTATCACACATAAATTTACTGCCTTTGCATATTACTGCACAGAAAGACATTACTGAACAGCCAAATCGAAATAACAGAAAATAAAAGCATACCTTTGCCTCAGCATACTTCCATTTCACAAATAGACGATGTTTTTCACCCCAACCATTGGCTAGCGGAATGTTCATAATGTTATCTTGAGCCTGTACAATAAATAGTGTAAACAAAGCAACATAAGCTGAATCAGTTGAGTGCACCCATGTTAACAGAGTACAGAATTAAATAAAAAATTTGCCTCCGGCAAATAATGTCGTAAATGCATAACCAAGACAAACAATGACAATGACATAATCATATGCATGTATGTAAGCAACAAATAAGGAATCAAGTTCCTTGTGGCCCAAAAATACATATAACCACCCGAACCTGGAAAGCAAGACTAGAAAAGCAAGGCAGGATTATTTTCAAGAAGGTAACCAACAGATACTTCAACAGAACAGGGATCAGGTTAAAAAAACCTTAAAAAAATAAACCCTAGAAAAGGAATATTACAGAGGACATAATGAAACTCAATAGTTTTTTATTATATATTTCAAACAAACTTAAGAGGACTGTTCAAATTTTTGGATAGAAATTACACAAGCCTTTAAGGTTATGACACTGTGTCTTTGGAATTTCATCTGAAAGATTCAAAATTACTTTTGAACAAACCCCACTTGCATTTTGATGAATCCATATATATTAATATTGCAAATTTGGCTAACACATATACAAGTCAAATAGTACAAGTAAAACAATTGAGATTAGGTGCTTGACATTGATATAATCCTATTGTGAAAGCTAGCACCTAAATAATTTTGCATTTCTACCTGTTGCCAATACTTCACCATCTCACATGCAAGTCTACGCTTTACTGCAAGAGTGGCTTTGACACTATCAATTGCCATTCCAAGTTGAATATCCACACCCTAAAGAAACGACGGAAGAAATGGATAAGTATGCACTGGAAATATCTGAGAGGGAAAGAGGATAAGGGAATAACAAATGAGAAGAAATTGTTCAGTAATTCTATTAAAAAAATGGTGTTAATACCTGTCCCAATGCTTGTAGACAGAGTGCTCTAAGAACCCCTTCTGCTAGGTCCACTGGTAAATTTCTCCTAAAATCAGAACAAAGTTAAAAGTGTACTAAACATCACAAGAACAAAAACGCTCATTGAGATTAACAGAATGTGCAGCAATCAATTCATTGCATAACATCTGTACAGACCTGAGTTCAGCAGGCAACTGTGGAAGAACATGTCTGACAGCACAATCCAGATATCCGGCAGCCTTCAGGAAGATATCAACAGAAGCTCGCCTGCTTTCTGTTAAAAAGTACCACAAGCTAAAGTTCCATTAAAGGACCAGCATAGGTTAGGGCAATAATGTTAAGCAAGATGTAAGAAACAGAGATGGGGGCATGCTGCAGCATGCAAGATAATGAAGAGCAATGGACATGTATACCACGCCAGTGTCCACAATGTATTTTACCAGCAGGGTGAAAAAATAATTACTTCTAACTTCGTATTATTCTATCAAGAGAAAATTAAGCCCCCATTCCAAAGCATAGATTAATTGACACGGAAAAAATATAGAACTTTTAGAGACATCTTTTCTTCATACGTAATGCATGTGCATATTAAATGATGGGTCCACATAATTAATACACTACATCTACAAAAGCAAAAAAGATAACTTGAAAACCATGGAATAAATCATAGAATGTTTCGCTAGCAAGAGAACACACAAAAACAGCAGAGTTGTGCAACTAGTTTATATAGAAAACAGCAAAAAGTTGGTGCTATGGGTGTCTCAAATTGAAGGCCTAAACTAATATGTTCAAATGTAATTTGCTGGATTTTGTATAAAAGAGCAATGAAAAAGTTCAAGGGAAGGGGCAAGGAACAAGTTAACATTTTCCAAGAATTTTTTGCAATATAACCTACCTTCTGACACTTTTGGCTGATGACCATCAGCAGATGTTCTTGGAAGTAGTAATAAATTAGCCTGTGATAACAATAGCATTGCCATCAAGTGCAAAACTGACAACACCTCATACCAAGCATTGGACATGGCTGTTTCCTGCACAAATTATCAATCACACAACAAAAGGGAAAGGAAACCAAAAGGACCAGCATTACAGAGTATAGAAATTGATTTTCAAACCAAAATCAGAAACACACATAAAAAATTGATAATTACCTCGGCATCATCCTCCTGATTAACCCAAACAAATTGTACTTTGTATTGTAGGTGGCTTCCTGCACAGCAGAGATAAGCAATAACTATTAGGGCCTATGTTAGAGTGAGCATGCATTAAGTAAAATGGACTATGCTTTACCATCTTTAACTAATCCCAAAAGAACTGGCAAGTAGTGTTCAAGAGCCTGATGAAGATCAGCCAATGTTGAACCTCCTACAGATGGAATTTGAGACGCATCATAAAATTTCAGTAACATATTTCTTATCAAATGATTTCACCCTTTCAAAGACTAACCATGCTGAGTGGCACTTTTTCTTTTTGTTCTTGTAATTGTGGGACCTTCTTGGCCAGCCATTACAACTATACGAGTTCTGAGAGCAGATAGGCGTTCCACTGTATTCTTGGACAAGTAATCACCAAGTGACAGAGCAAAATCAACAGGTTTAGGAATTCTTAGACCAGGAACATAGACTGAAACTTCCCCAACACTCCCTGGCCGCCTCCTATTTCCACCAGAATCCTTTGGAGTTGATACCAGACAGCCCATATCCTGAGGGCTATTTTAACTACTGAAGCAAACAAAAGAAAATGAATAAGCCTTTAAGAATTTTGAGCTTCTGCATATATATAATGAGTACTTATTCTCTCTTTTATCAAATAGCACGGATATCTCTTTCATCAAATAGCACAGATTTGAGAAGAAATTGCAGGGAATTGAAGTCCACAAATATGATCCAATGACAACGAAGATGTTGCATTATAAAGTTCAAAGAGAAAAGAGAAAACTTGTAAGGAAACTGGGAGATTAAGAAAGCCATTAACCTAATTAAATGTCAACCAACAAAGAAGTGGTAGTGGGTTACTAACGAGTAGCATCACAAATAACTTGTCCTAGAAATCTCCAAACTATTTTAATTTAACATATATTCAGGAATTATCAAATCAGAATTAATTCACTTCTCCATAAGTAGAAAGTTTCATAGTGTTAAGCCTCGTATAAAATAAGTACACAAGGTTAATCTAACTAACCTCGTCCCTTGTCCTGATGGTTGACTGGTTAGGTCAAAAGTTCTAGCAGTCTCTGCGAAAAAGTTTCAAAAGTAGACATTCAAGCTTGAGAGAAATATATATAAAAGCAACTGAATCACAAGAATGGCATGATACATGACAAGTGTTGTTTGTGTCAACGTTTACTGTGATAAAAAGATAAAAGGTTTTAAAAGTTTAAATCAGGCTAGCATTATGATGAAACATAAAGCTAGAAGCTCCCGTGCTTCCCATTACACTAACCAAAGCCCAACATCAATCACCAAAATAAAACCCAACATCAACAGTGAGAGATGGATTCAAAATCAACCAGGTTGGCAACTTCATCAAGGTAAACTTGCTTCAAGTTATCAGATCACAAATTTTAAACAAGAAAACAGCTAGATTTCAGCAAAAAAGAGAATTGTGAGTAAAGGATCTACAAGGAAATCCAACAAGCAACAATTGCATAAAAGCAAAGGCATACATATATGCATCCCTTTATCTCTTTCTTGTACACATTAATAAAACAATTGGCATGTTGACGGCTTCAAATTACTGCAACTAAAGACGGCACTATAAATCCGAAAACAAGAATGTCGTAACAAAACATTATATGTTCGGGAAAAAGATAAGGCAACTTCAAGAAATTGATGACTGAGAAAAAAGATTTCAAAACTTTCCAAAAGCAACCATAAATACCCCATTATAAAGAATAAAAAAAAATCAAAGAAAAAACTTCAATTTCAGGAGTGGGATTAAAAACACGAAAATCCCTTTTCAGAACTCAGCCAAATACACAACGTGAACCGGGCTTAACTGACTTTCAAAGACTGCATAATCCAAAACAGTACACACAAAAGCAATCGTTTGGGTAATTTATTCATTTCTCATGTCTAGTGATTCTTACAATCAACAACAGAGTGCCTGTAATTCAGCACCAGAGCACAGTCTCAGTCAAATTGCCAGCACAAAACTCCACCATAATTTAATCCAAAGCTAAATTATCTTAACTTCACGCAAGCAAAGTTGCCCGGTAGCTGAAGATCCCAAAAACAAGTAATTCAAAATGTAATTGTAAACCACTCTGGCAGAGAGGCGAACAGAGACAAAGAGTCTTCCGTGGAAACAAATTTCTTATAGTTAATAGAGAGAAGATTAAGATATTCTTTGTTTTATATAACGCACACTGCCTACACTCTCTACTTCTTCAAAAGGCAGTGGGTCGGTTGATGTTACAAAGTAGTACGGATAATAATATAATATAGTAATGGTAATAGGGTTTAAGTGGCGCTAAACTCAGCTGCAATCCTTTTGATCTAACTTTAATATTGATGCCAAATAATTAATATTTATATTGATAATTTAATAATAAAGTATATAATATTGAGTATAAAGAATTTTATAAAATTATCGTTACATACTAGGAATTTTAATTTATAATATTCTAGTTTATTAGTAATGTAAAAAAATAATATTATATTATAATTTTTTATACTCGATAGTAAGAGCCAACTTTTAATTTTAGAGGCCGCGTTCTGTTCTTGTCTCTTTGCGTCTGTTGTGGGGAGTATTTTATTTTTTCCCTTTGGCATTGCCGCGAGCTCAAGAGAACATTATATTATAATATTTAGTTTTAAACCACTTATCTCATGAGAAATGCTTGCACACGTCAAGACATTGATATGCACAATAATTTTTTTTTTAAGATGTTACTGTTTATAAAAAAAATGAGTTTAAAATATTTTCATAAGACGGTATGCAATATAACTATTATGTGATGTTCGTGGGCAAAAACTTGAATCTTTCTTCTTATATTTAGCACGTTATAATATAAATGTTTCATTTAGTTATAATTAATCAAATGAGTTAAATTCAATAAAAATATATATAAATAAAGAATAGGTTAAATATCATCTATTTTTCATTTATAAATTTAAAGAATTGATATATTTAAATTTATAAATAATATATATTGTAAAAAGGTAGAATATATATAGATATTATGTCTCATTGTTTTAATTTTTATTTAAATCTACATATTTATAATAAAAATATTATTATTATAAATATAAAATTTGATAAATTTTAAATTATTTTAATTTTATAAATTATAAATCACTAATTTTATATAAAAAAGAAGTAATTTAGTAAGAAATATTTATAATAAAATAACTATTCAAAATGCACAAACTCCCATACTTCAAGAGAAAAAATAGTCATGTATGCGTTTCTATTTTTTTTTTGTAATATATATTAGGGTTAATAGGAGTTTTGATTTTTATAATTTTATTAAATTTATAATTTAATTCTTATAGTTTTAATTTATATAATTACTTCTTAAAATTTAAAATAATTTATAATTAAATTCTCACCATCAACTCCTATTAAATTTAAGTAATAGGATAACTTAAGATCTAGTTAAGATTCATTTTTTTTTTAACTCCTTTGTTATTTTTATCAATTATTTTAGGAAAAAAGTTCAATATTTTTAATCCTTATTAATATGAAAATTCTTTTTTCTTCTTCTAAAGAAAATAATGAAAGTAATTTTTTTATATAATAGTTAAAACATAATGAATGAATTTTAGCAAATTAGTCAATATATAATTTATTAAATACATATAACTTTATTAGTTGAATTTAACATAAGTTAACAAAGGATTTACTTATAGATAATTTTAAACTTTAGAATATAATACATAAAATAAAATTATAATGGTTAAATTATAAATTTAGTAAAATTATAAGGAACAAAACCTCTATTAACCTAAAATATTATTTGTAGGCTAAAATGCATCAAATATTTTTAAGTTTACTAATAAAAAATAGATAGATATTGATAAAGTATACATGAATTAAAGTACAAAAAGTTTTTAAAATCAGAAGTTACATATTTTAGCCTAAGAGTAATATATAAAAATACTGATAATATTGTTATGTCGCACAAGCATATTGTTATAGAGATACACAAGACAAACGGATGTTTTTTTTATTTTTAGAAATTTTGAACAAGTTCAAGGACAAGCTACCTTACAACTTTCAAGTGGATATAAGATCTCAATGTTAAGCCGAACTGTAGAAATTTGAATTGCATTTAAGTTGAAGACAAAATATTAGGTCAGAAAACCTAGAGCTGATCCACAGAATATGTTACAACATTATATTAGAGCCAAAATTTTGAAGTTTGAATATGAGATTCGAATCATTGGATAAGAAAGGACAAATCCAATGACAATGAAATTAATTAATTGTTGTAATGACTTACACAAACCTTTTGATATTTATTAAATATTGAGTTCTACAATCAACTTAGCTAAAAAAATAAATAAATAAAATTGCTTGTATTTTTAATGAAATATTTGAACTTAAAATTTTTAAGTTAATGTACGTTGTGTTAACTTATTGAAATAACCATTAAAATAAAATTATATAGCTTTACAAAAAGGTGATTTTCCGACCAATTATAGTAAATGATATTGCTATAAAGTTGATGAGAGTATGATAATTATAGTATAAGTAATTAGTAGAATGAACAACATGTCGTGCCTTGACAGAATTGACATCCTCATTGTCCTTACTTTGGCAGAATCATGAACCAAATTTAAGGAATAGATTTCCATGCATGCTCAACGTAGGCAACTTCCCCATTAGTTGTCAACTTATGATAGCATCCAATGAGCCACGAGGATTGAAGACATGTCTTTTAAAAAAAATAAATAAATAAATAAAACCAACGTCTTAATTTTGTTTACATAATATTGATCTCCCTTGTTGATTTTTATTATTATTATTATTATTATAGGAAAAAACAGGATGAATTTTTTTTCAAAGTTCTAGAGAGGGTGTCAAAATTTAATGCATGGAAATATAAAAATGCTAGTGTGATAATATCCTCTGACCATTAACAAACGTGGTGGGGTTTGCAAAAAGATACATGAATTGGTGTAGATGTGTTTTTTGGAAAGTGAGAACATGCTGTGAAGCTAAAATTTCATTTTAGCCAACACTTCAAATTTAACATTGTTATGTTATGTGAGGAGTGATGTATTGTGGTTACCGACCAATCCCCGTCATGCTCCAACCTCGAAGGAAATTTATGATACCCTACGATGCACCGACACTTTATATAGTTTTCTGATATCGACACTCATCGATGTCGACACGAAACGTGTCAGGCTGTATCCGTAATTTTAAAAAGTTCAGATACTCGTTTCCTATTTCGACACCCGTGTCAAGTTCGATTTCGGACCGTATCCGTAATTTTAAAAATTTCAGACACACATTCTCTATTTCAACACGCATGTCAAGCTTGATTTCCAGTTTATTATTTGTTATGTCATGTTATTTAATATTATGAGTACTTATTTTCATATGAAAAAATAATAATTATAATATA
>JANHAO010026698.1:0-11025 GCA_026873985.1 Saraca asoca | reverse complement strand
TTCTGAATTCAACTCAAAATTCAGGTACCAAATCGATGGATTCAGGTCTTGCATTCTTCATAAAAGTTGTAGGGATATCTCTTATATTTCCTACAAGATAAAAATTACATCAATTGGACAATTATAGCTCAAGTTACGCTAGAATTATAGAAACTACTTAATTAGGCCAAAAATGCAGAAATTTGTATAATGTTGCCAATTGACTTCAAATGATATAAACACTTTAGACAGCTGGAAACATGACATTTTAGCTCTTAAAATGCTAAGCATGAGATCAAATAGATATGTCAAATATTGTGTTATCAAAAAGCTCCACTTCCAATACTTTTGTAATTAAATAACAAGAAAAGCATCAAATAATTAAAGAACAATTAAAAAAAAGAAATTTAAATTATAAACAAAGTATGGAAACTTTACCCACAAACTCAGCATATAGCATCCTATGGGTGGGGCTTAGAATACTCTTCCATGTGGGCCATACACCCTTATACTTACCCATGATAATGTGGGGTATGATGCCTACTAGCTTATAGATCAAGTAGAACCCATACAAATGCAAATAAACATAATTAAAAAATTAAAAAATTAAAAAATAAAGTTCATGTTAAAACAAATATCAAGTATAATCAAGAATATATATCCTATCCTATAAGGTATAATGGTCTCCCCAAGACCAATACGAGTACCCTAAGGAGTGGAGGATATCCGGAGCAGATGTCTCGCCTGAAGATGGTGGCATCATCTGTGATAGTGTTCCCTATATATATGGCAACAGCCTACTGCGTCTATGTCAACACTTGTGTAAGTGTCTTTATCTAGCCAAATGTGGTTCGAGATGTAGGCATGAAAGTGTAGTTAGGATGAATGACAACCAGCAAGCTCTGACCAGCCAACGCATATGAACTACAACTAGGGGAATCGTGGGGAAACCTCGTCCCTAAGATCATTGTTCTCTATCTCTTCATCCATCCCTACGACCTGTCATCTACATATATGTACGCATGACGTAAATAGAAAATAATTATATATATGTTAAATGAATAAAATAATTGAACACTCAGGCGAATAACAAATTAACATATCACACGTTGAATAGTATATATGTTATCAAACTATAAAATAATGTGAAAGTAGAAAATAATTATTGAGAAAACACGTAATAAAATAATCATATTAATGAATTATGCAAGACACCTATCAAAAATTGTTATCAAACTATAAATTATCAAATATTAAATAATAAATATGATTTTATAATTTATAAACAAACTGAACCAACATTAACAATTTTATGTACAGAAAAATGTTTTTGTTGACCAAGTGCTAAAAAAATATTATCATATGGTTAGAATAAAATAATATCAAGTATTTTTTGTATTTTGTAGTCAAATATGAACTTTGATTATTTGGTTTTTTTTATAAAAAGATTTGTGTATATTTAAAATTATATGGGAGGCCAACATATATTTTAAAATTTTGACATAGTTTAAGTAATTTCATTAAAGTTTGAGGGAGATTATAATAGTTTTCTTTTTTAATTATGTTATAAAAGAATTTCTTTATAAATGAAGTAGAATGTTTATATATTAATCATAATAATTCTCATATTTTAGTGACTCCATAGAAAAACATAATTTTCAAATATTGTAATGATAAAGAATATTGTTCTCTTTTTTCATCAATTCTAGATCGATTTAATTATAAAATACCAATGGAATAAATATATATACTTCTATGAAATATATCATTTAACTACTTAATCCTACTCAATATAATTTAAAATATATATAATTCCTAAATTAACTAATAATTAAAAAAATATGTACTAACCTTAGTATCAAAAAGAAAATTATTAAATAGATTCGTAGAAAACTTAAGCCCAAAACTACATATATAAAATTAAGAAAAGTTAATTAAATTATAAAGAAACATAATAATTTAACAAAAAATAATCAATAAAAATGTAAAACAAAGCAGTAAGAATAATTTAATTAATTTAGATTTATAAAAAATATCTTTAAAGTATAAAAATTAATCTAAAAAGGCAAGAAAGAACTGATGCGGTGGAGGAAGCAAAAGAAAGAAAAATAACAAAATGAGATTGTGTTGATGGACAATGGTAAAATTTTTAAATTTTTGAACCAATTTTTCCATTAAAAATCCACCATATAATAAATTTCATTAGAAATTTGTCGAAATTTAATGTACAATAAATTTTCGACAAGTTTTTCAACTCATGATTGTAATCAATAACTAACGACTTTTTTTATATTGATCATTTTTTTCTAATGGGTGTTTTTAATCGACAAATCTGAAAAAAAAAAAGTGAATTTTTTTGTAGTGATCATAATCAAATTAAACGAATGATAAAGAAATATTCCATTGCAATATTTGATTGATCAAATAAAGAGATTGAAAATTTTGTCTTATTGCATTAGACGGAATTAGCTTGTTGGGCACAGCTATAACAAGTTCAACTATGAGTAGTGTTAGTATTCTTCATGCTTACACACACAAGTAATGTTACCCTTCTTCATTTTTCTGTAAAAAAAAAATTCTTCTTTAATGTATATTCGACAAAATTTGTTGTCAATTGATCTCACTTACTTTATCAGCTTCCATGTAATTATTGATAGTGTGTGTGTGTGTGGTTCATTTTAGGTCAAATTAATTTCACGTCATATATAATATGGGTAAATGTAAGACATTATGTAAAAAGGTGAAAGTATAAATAGCATATTTCTTTAAACCTATGAGGTATCATCAATCAACTTTTAATCCTGAATTACAATAAACATTAGCATTTATTAAAATACAACATGTTTTCATGAAAATATTTATTCGTCAATTATCCTATCATTAACAAAAGTAACTCTCGGCTTAAGAAAATTATTTTCGTTATGTCCATAATCTTCTCTGGCATAAAAAGTAACAAATCGTTGTTAACAATTAGCCAATCATAGAAAATTATACAACATCAAATATTTAAAATTAATAACAATAAGTAGGGTAATGCTGCTAAAAATAATTTCCAAGTTTCTTGAAAAAATTTATCATAAAAATTATAATTTTATACACAAAAGTTTGTAGTTTTTTACAAAATTTATTTCATGTTTAACAAATCACAACACAAAAATTTTGGAATTTTCAGCTTTTAATAAAAAGAAGTTATAATTTTTTGTGTAGAAGTTACGGAAAGTACAAAAATAATTCAAAACAATTGTAAGAATATCCATAGGCATAACAAATACATCACTGAGAATACATAAAGCAAATTTGAGAAATAAAAAATATAAACATTTTAATTCACGAAAAAATTTATGCATTTTAAATCTGTATTATGTCCATGCAAATTTTTTTGTGCACATAATTTCTCTCTTACTATACAAATAATGACATTATTCCATTTTATAACAAGCTTAGTTTATTAAATGATTTAGCTGAATGTTCTCTAATTTTATTCATCTTTCTTGCTAATACTTTTTTTTAACTCAAAATATTGATATTGATATATGGAAAAAAAAAAAAAGCTGGTTGATTCACAACCAAAAAAAAATGATGGGTGAACTTAAAATCTCAAAAGGTGAAATTAGTACACAAATGTGTCAATTTAATCTAAACTGTGATGTATTTATAAATAAAAGCTATGAAATCAAAATAAATGAGTGTTAACATTACTCGTATTATAGAACATAATTAATTTTAGATTAAATTACACTCTAAATATTCATAGTTTTACAACTTTTTTATATGGATATTGTTGGTGTTTGACTCAAATTCTAATTTATGAGATTTTTTTTGTTATTTTCTATTGTGAGTTACTTTCATATTCAAGTTAGGGTTTTTGCGTTAAAGTAGAATTGTGAAAGCTTGCCAAGCACATATTTTAGCCTTAAATATTTTATGTTGAATAAGGGTTTGAAGTATGTGAGAAATAATATTGTAAGTGCCTATAAGGTTATGCATTGTTATATGTAAAAAATGGTTCGGTCCAAAAGAGCTCACGAGAAGCCTGAAAGCGACAAGAGGACCAACTCGAAGCACACTCGGAATCACTCTATCGTCATGTCGCGTCGTGAAGCGACTTCATCAAGCCGAGCTCATGCGCGAAAAAGGAAGCTCGGGCACTCCATTCCGAAAAAAAAAAGATAAACGACCTGGCTAATGAAGCATGATCGTGACCTAAAAGCTTGTCAGACAGAGGACCAGATCTCGCCTCGCCCCAACAAACAAATGGGGCCCTACCTGCAGAAGACAGTTTGCAATAGCCGAAAGAGGAGATTCAATCTGTATAAATTGTCTTGTACATTAAATATTGATATAACTTATTTACTGCATAGGAAATTCCTATTGTACCCTCTCATCCTCTATATATACGAGGAAGGAGCCCCTCTGCAAGGGAGAGGAGGTCGGACTATGTTAAAACTCTATCAAAACAGAGACAAACATTATAACATTGTAAAAATATTGTCTTAATAACACGTTACCGTGGACGTAAGGTCTGATGATATCCGGATTTGGCTTAATCACGTTCAATCCTGTGTTTTCCTTCTGCCCTTCCCTTCTTCTTTGCCATTCTTGTCATTTTTGTTATGCTTGAATTAGATAAAGGTCAGAGATCCCGAAGAATCCCCCCGTTGGCCAGAGTTTGGGCCATTACCAAAATTCGACGTTAACATTTTTGGGCCGTCTGTAAGGATCTCACCTATTCTGGTTCGTTTCCCGCTACAATAGCTAAGGGAAGAGCCACCAAAGCCTCAAATGTGCAATGCCATACTCCAGATAGTCATGTCTCGATGATGGATTTGTCCACTGCCCTCGTCATCGATGCAATCATTGGCATCCCTCCAGCCAGCTCAACGCAACCGGTTCCTGCTGCTAATGGCATAGATAGAGTACAAGCCTGGCTCCATCATCAGGAGAAACTTGAACACGTGATAGGAGAGTTGGCCAAAATGGTCACGATGTTAGTACAGATGTAAGCCCAGAATGTGCAAATATGGGCTAAGATCGCCGTACCCGAAGTTAAGCATTCCAGTGGTATTAATCAAGAACAGACTCTAGATCACCATTCACATGGCCGAACAGGCGAACCAAGCCACCACGTCTTCAGCCAAGGACTGGGGGGCTTGGATGTTTTAGTAGAGGATCTCCTTCAAAGGGTGAAGCATTTGGAGGAACGACCTTAGGTTGGGAATAACCAAAGTCACCTTGGAGAGCGCACTCCCTTCTCTAGAGAAATCATGGAAGAACCCCTCTCATGCAAACTCAAAGTTCCAGCCATCCTACTGTATGATGGAGATAGCGACCCGCACAACCACCTGGACCTATTCAACATCCAGATGGACCTCTAAACCTACAATCTTTTAGTCAGGTGTCATGTTTTTCCCACTACCTTGGGTGAAACCCCTCGAATCTGGTTAAAAAGCCTCTCAACTCATAGCATTAGCAGTTAGGAGGAATGTCAAGAGAAATTCCTAGACCAGTACCTGGCGCTGAAGAAGCAACTCACACCTCCATGCCATCTCACTACAATCTTCCAAGGTAAGCATGAAACACTAAAAGACTATGTCACTCGCTTTAGACGTGAAGTGAACAATGTGGAAAAGCCCTCGGATGAGGCCATCCTGACTACTATTTCTATAGGGCTACATCGAGATAGTAAACTCTTCAAAAGTCTGTACAAGTCCCCAGTTGATAACCTGGGTGAGTTCTATGAGCGGGCAGCTAAATAGATTAGATGGGATGAAACTTTCAGCCCACAGAAGTCTAAGTCGAATATCTTGACTCAAAATAAGAAGAAAGATAACTGTGGGAACGGCAACGACAATTTTGATCATCAGCTCGCTAAGAAGAGCAAAGATGAGCAACCCCTATTCCAAGCTCGTCACAACACTTACAGCATCTTGTCAGACGCTTAAGATAGTATCTTCACAATGGAGAGTGATAAAGAGGATTTCGAGAAGCCTCCGCCCTTGAAGACTCCCAACAAGTCCAGACTCAATCAAGGAAAATTCTGTGCATATCACAATGAGTTCAGGCACATCACCTCGGAGTGCTAGGCACTGAGAGACGCCATAAAGGATCTTATCAAAAGAGGTCATTTGCATGACTATGTTATGTAGCCCTCCTGGCAACAGCATGGATCATCCCGACGGGATGCCAAGCAATAGCAATCCCCTACTATCAGGATGATCTTTTAAACTCTTGTACTCTTTTGTGAATTGTATAAACATTTTGAATATAACTACTAATATTAAGTTTTCTTCTAATAGGTGAATTACCTATTTGACACCTTTTATTTGGGCACAAGATCGGCTAACTTTAATTTCGCAGCTCTCATGTGAACTTATTCATATGGCCACGAGATTGACTTGAGCATGAGATCACTCACTTGTTAATTTCGTAGCTCTCATGCAAACTTATTCATTTGGGCACGAGATCGGCCCGAGCATGAGATTGCTTACTTGTTAATTTTGCAGCTCTCACACGAACTTATTCATTTGGCCATGAGATCGGCCCGAGCACGAGATCGCTCACCTGTTAATTTTACAGCTCTCATGTGAACTTATTCATTTGGCCACATGATCGGCCTGAGCACGAGATCGCTCACTTGTTAATTTTGTAGCTCTCATGCGAACTTATTTTATTATTTAATAATTTTCACACTAATGTGTTTATTTATTTGGGCACAAGATCGGCCCAAGCATGATATCGCTCCAATTCGCAATTCATGCTACCTTCTAACTACGCACAGGTCGCACAGATGGTTCAAACTAAAGTGTTTGCAAAAGAAAATGACAACAACAACCAGAAATTATGGAAAAGAAGCTTTATTCATTAAACCTCAACGAGGCAGATCTACAACAGATAACTCTAGATACAGACCTAAACAAAATACCAAAGGGGAAAGCCTATGACTAAAAAGAAGGATTGACCACGAAGGTCCGTGCTTTAGCTTATTAGAGTCTGTACGCCGCGACTTTCTTCTTCCAGCAAATAATTAGTGGTAGCACTGCAGCCCTTCATCTTCAACCACCTGCTCCGCTTGAAAGAAGCACACTAGGAAGCCCCAAGAGCTTGGCCGGCCAAACAAATGCCTCACAGCAGAGCTAAAAGGACACAGTCTGGGATCCATATGAGATCCTTCCATATTATCAAGGAAGATAAGTTTTTCGAGCTATCTATGCAGCAGACCATACACACCTCTGAGGAAGGCCAGAATGCCGAAAATAATGGAGGTTTATCATAAAACTCCATAGTTTGCTCAAGTGCAAAATCATAAGGGATTATTTCTCCCCTATATAGAGCGGGGGTTGTCTCTATCGAAAGATCTGGAATCATTCCCCCCCAACCGCCATCATTAATAAGCCTAAAAAAAGGCCAAGTTGACTCAGCAATAACTGTTAGACACATGCTGCTAGAAACATAGCTTGGAATAGATGAATCAACAGTCTCGAGGAAAGACTTTGACTGACCTAGAATTGAAGAGTTTCAACTCCCAGCCAGTTGAGCGAGCTGAGAGTTAGGAGCTTATGTTATATGTAAAAACTAGTTCGGTCTAAAAGAGCTCCCGAGAAGCATGAAAGCAATGAGAGGACTAGCTCGAAGCATGCCTAAAATCACTCTGTCATCATGTCACGTCATGAAGCGACCTCATCAAGCTGAGCTTGTGCACGAAGAAGCAAGCTCGGGCACTCTATTCCAAAAAAAAAAAAAAAAGATAAACGATCTGGCTAATGAAGCATGATCAGTGACCTAAAAGCTCGTCAGACAAAGGACCAGATCCTACCTCGCCCTAACAGACAAATAGGGCCTCGCCTGTAGAAGACAGTCTGCAATAGCCGAAAGAAGAGATTCAGTCTGTATACATTAGTCTGTATACATTATCTTGTACATTAAATATTGATGTAACTTATTTACTGTATATGAAATTCCTATTATACCCTCTCCTCCTTTATATATATGAGGAAGGAGCCCTTCTGCAAGGGAGAGGAGGTCAGACTATGCCAAAATAGAGATCAAACATTGTAATATTGTAAAAATACTATCTCAACAACACGCTACCGTGGACATAGGGTCTGGTGATATCCGGATTTAGCCGAACCATATTAAATCCTGTGTTTTCCTTCTGCACTTCCCTTCTTCTTTGCCATTTTTGTCATTTTTGCTGTGCTTGAACTGGATAAAGGTCAGAGATCCCAAAGAATGCCCCGTTGGCCAGAGTTTGGACCATTACCAAAATCCGACATCAACATGCAGGAACTCTCATAAAAGTTTAGGAGAAATGTAGAATAATGGTTAGGAAGCTGTGAAACTATGATTGATAGCATTTACACACATTATCCTATAATCTTCATTTACAGTGGATTTTTTCTTATCTATGGTTTTTTCCTACATTAAATTGTTGATGTGTATCATTGTGTTACTCTATGTTTTAATTGCATGATGCTTGTTTGCTTAGAGAAAGAATATGTTTCCTTACATTTGGTATCAAAGCACGATTCAAAGCCATGCATAAGAGTGGTAACTCAAGATAGTAAGAGTTTGGTTTGATGTAAGATGAGAATTCAGTATGATAGATGTTACAGACCTAGTTTGATTGCACGTATGAATTAAGGTTGACAAATGATTTTGCTATAAAGGTAGCTAGTTTGATCCTACAAGAGTTGAAGTAGATGAATGGTAATGTTGTGGATACTTCAATTCTACATGAGAGATTTAAGAGGATGCTGAATGTTGATATAGTGGAGAATTGAAGGTAGATGGTTTTGGCCTAGACAAGAGTAAGAAAGTTGTAGTTGATGATGGGTGAACATAGGAGAAGACTCTAATGTTAGGGAAGTTTAAGTGTACTTACATTGTGTGTTTGTTTGAAAATGAAAGTGTGGAAAACACCACTCTCAGAGATGAAGAACACTTGCAATGTGTATGTTTTGAAGATTTGGTATGTAAGAAATGTTTACGAGATTTGATGTTCCTATAGATAATGTGAGATGCGTGCAGATGAGGAAGTCATGGATAAGCACCAGTGAAGCTCATGATGCTTGATTGAGGTGGAGCTGTTTGATAGGAAAATGGTTGTTGCAATTTGAAGAAATTGCAATGATAGAGGACTCTTATGGTTGGCACCCCATTATTAGTCTTATTATGTAGCAAGAAGACTAGTGAAGATGAAATTTATGTCAAGATAGAGATTCTTAGTGTTTGACTCAAATTCTAATTTATGATATTTTTTTATCGTTTCCTATTGTGAATTATCTTCCTATTCAAGTTAGGTTTTATTATATGCAAAAAATGGCCTCAAGAGCTTGTAACCCCGAGCACGCCAGAGATGCCCAGCAAGCTTCACTTCACCCATCAGAAAGCGGCATAACAAAGTAGTGCCAGCACCATCCCGTGAAGTAGGCCTCGCCTCGCAAGGCAATGAGGCATTGATACAGCAAGAAGAGCACAACACCAGCTCGTTAAGCAGTCGATCACCCTGCTCGAGCTCGCTACCCCGCTAAGCAGCATTAAGCTCGCTGCAGTGGTTCCTATGATGCCCCCAAGCCAGGGATTCTTGCTCGGGATGCCCAGCACCTCGTTTGACACAATCGTACTAAGCAACGGACGCAGACTGACATAAGTCTACAGTCGATCAATAGGGCCCACCCTACAGCCTACATTCTACAGTAGCTGGATTACAGCCTGTTTACTGTCTTTTCCATTTATATCTTGATGTAAAATAACTGTAGCTTATAATTAATGCATGTAACTCCTCCCTCCTCTAAAAATAGAATTGTATTGTTAAAGGAAGGGTAGAGAGCCAACTTTTCTGTGTAGAAGCTCTGCCAAAGCAAAGAGCAACCTTGTAGCATTGTAAATACACCATTGCAATAGCATGCTGCCATGGACGTAGGGTCCAGTGATATCTGGATTTTGTCGAACCACATTAAGCCCTATGTCTTCTTCTCTACTCTTCCCTTCATCTTTGTTTATTTCATCGTTCTATTATGTCTGAACCGGATGCAAGCTTGAGATCCTGAAAGAATCCCCCCGTTGGCTGGAGTTTGGAGCATAACCAAAATCCAACGTCAGCATTTTGGTGTTGTTTGTGGGAATCTCACCTATTCTGGTTCATTTCCTGATACAATGGCCAAGGGAAGAGCCACTAGAGCCTAAAATGCGCAACGCCATACTCCAGATGGCCATGTCTCGACAATAGACTTGTCCACTACTCCCATCGCCAGAACGGTTACTGGTATCCTTCCAACCAGTTCGATGCAACCAGTTCTCACCACTACCAGCATCGACAAACCACAAGCCTGGCTCCAACGTTAAAAGAAACTTGAGCATATGATGGGAGAACTGACTAAAGCAGTCACATCATTGGCACAAAATGTGCAGAGACAAGTTAAAACCTAACACCTGGGCTATTCAAACCAAGGAAATACCTAAGTTCATTACTCATAGGAGCAGACCCCGAGTCGTGACCCTCGAGACAACGGAGACCAAAGTGTCTAGTGATCGCCCAGCTAACACTTTGGGGAATGGGACCTGTTAGTTGGGGAGTTGTTTCAGAAGATGGCTCAGTTGGAAGAATGCCTCCAAGCCCCGGGTGATCGATCTCATTGCGAGGTGCAATCGCCACTTTCTGGGGAGATCAAAGCTTGAACTCTCCCTTTCAAACTTAGAGTCCCTGCGATCCTGTTGTACAATGGGGATCTGACCCATACGATCATCTGGACGCGTTCAACGTTCAGATGGACTTACAAATAACTGACCCCTTGGTCAAGGGTCAGGTGTTTCCAGCCACATTGGGAGGCATGCCTCGAGCTTGGTTTAAAAGCCTCCCAACTCGCTCAATTGGCAGTTGGGAAGACTGTCAACAGAAGTTCATCAACCAATATCAAGCACTAAAGAGACAACTGGTGCCCCCTGTTAGCCTTAGAGTAAATTTTTTAAAGAAAAATTGTTTAATCAAATCACTCTAAGCTATACAATAATTTTAATGTTGAAAAACAAATTTTAGAAAAACAAATT
>JANHAO010026697.1:0-11022 GCA_026873985.1 Saraca asoca | reverse complement strand
CATATTTTAGTCTACTAAGAAAAGAAAATTAAGGAACAAGACAAAATAATCACATCAAATCATCAAATGCATTGAATTCTAAAAACATTTGTCACTAGAATCAATTCACGAAGCTATTCATGAAGAATTGTTTCAAAAATTATTTTTATTGAAGGTTGAGAGTTTTTATGAATTAATTAGGTAAGCGATTCATGACTTCTTATATTATAATGTGAATCAATTCATGCATCAATTCAATCATGAAGTTCTTAATGATATTAATAGATGAATTAATTCATAAGTGGTAGTTTGAAAGTTAATACAAAACCTAGCCTTATCTATAAGTAGATTTGTGCTTATAAGCAAATCTATCTCTACCTCATCTAATTTCATCAAATTAAACATAATGAATTTGTTCTTTCATAGGTTCTAATTTCATTAAAAGCCATGGAAGCCAAATGACACTCTCTCAGTTATCACTAAAACAAAGTTTACAAAATAAAAGATGTAGCAATCAATTTTGAAAGCAAAATGATTATACTTACCTTGATATTTTTCTGATGAATTATAGCAAACTAAACTTTACTTCTTGCAAAAACAAAGAAAATTTCAGCTCTTTTCAACTTTGAAAAGTGAGTGTTTTAGGTAAGATTTTCTTGAAAACTTGATGTAGACTTCCTATAAAATAAATTTTTTGTTTTAGGAATACTCATCAGCAAGAAAGGAAGCTATGGGCAGCTTGGCATGGGATCATTATCTACAAGCTCAACTGGAGCTAGCTAGAATGGCACCAGAGAAGAAGGAATAGCCATTACAGAGCTAGAAAAGGGAGGAGGAACACTAGAGAAACAAGAAGAAAAGGATCAAAAAAGGAAGACTGGGGTTAAAGATTGAAAAAGGAATATCGGGTTAAAGCAAAAGCAGAAGGAGCAGAAGCATGGGAGCAATGTGAGCTAAGCTGGGAAGTATAAAAACAAAAGCAAAGTGGGGAAAGGGAAATAATTGGCAGGATTGTGTGTGTGTGTGTTTTTCGTTGTATAAAATAGTTGGGAAGTATAAAACCAAAAGCAAAATTATATAACTATTGGATAAAAAATTTTATAAAGTAACATAATTTAACTGTTGCCTATTAATTAAAATTTGGCAACACTTAAAAAACTATTGTCAATTATATTTATGACAACAATTTTAAGTGATTGTTGCCTAAAATTAGAAACAAAGGCAACAATAAAAAAACTGTTGCCTATTCTAGTTATAAGTAATAGTTTTTTATTGTTGCAAGGTTTGGTATTGCCAAAGACCAAAATATTGTAGTGTTTGGAACCTTCTAAATTATCATAGAATAACTTTTCTAGTGTTATTCCCAAATTAATGGAAGCTCTTGTATAGTTGAAGTTGTTAGCCTTGCTAGGGAGAATGCTTCGCTAGCTTGCCTTATTTAGTTTTGATGTTGAAAAAATAATTTTATGTGTTTAACATTTGTTGATTGTTTGCAGTCTTAAATTATGTGATTCAAAAGATCTACATTAGATTTAGTAATTCTTTTATTTTAATTAGGATCTTTTGTAAGTATATTCTAATCCAATTTGATCCAAACTAGTTTCTTAAAACAGAGATGTTGAGGTAGAAATAAATCAATTAAATTGAGCTAAAATTAAATGTTTTTTTCAAACAAAGTTTTCAAATGATTTTTCACAAGTGCAAGTTTTATAAAAATTATTTTTCACTATGTGAATCGATTCACATTGAAATCTTGTGAAAATGTACTTGAATCAATTCATGAAGAAATGTTTTGAAAAATATCTCTTACCAAAGGCTAGGAATTTTCCTGAATTGATTAGGTAACTAATTCAAGCCCTATTCAAATAATAGTATAAAATGATTCATGCATTGATTCTGTTATTAACTTCTTTATGATACATATAAACAAATCGATTCACAAATCAATTCATTAGTTGGTAACCACTCTGAATCAATTCACAATCTAAAAATTAGTTATTTTTTTTAAGTCGATTGCCACACTATAAATACCATCTAACCTTATTTCAAAACATATCTTTCACAACACTTTTCATATCGTCAAGTGCAAAAAAACACAGAGATAATAGAGCTATAACAAATTCATTACTACCTCACTAGATTTCATCAAATCAAAGGATTTTCAATCAAATTGGTGAAGAATTCACATTAGATAATTGATATTTCATCTCAATTTTGGTATTGTATTTCCAACCCTATTTCTTGTTTTCATTTCAGATTTCTAGGTTGATAGGAATCTAGTTTTCTTTTTAGATTTCTAGGTTAATAAAAATCTGAGATACAAAGGAAGAGGTTAATCTTCCTTTTGCATCTTCTTTAGTTGTGAGGTTGATCATAATTAGTTGAAGGTGTAGAGAATTCTTGGAGTATCTTCTAAGATTATAAGGTTAATCATAGTTTGTAAGAGGTGAAAGAATTTTTGTATCTATAGGTTAGCAAAAGCCTGGCTAAATCTTGTGAATAAATTGGTGTGCAGGAGCTTGGTTAATTCCTATGTTGGTTAATAAAAGTGACCATCCAGTTGAAGATTGTCCGATGGATATAAACTTCAATTGTGGTTTCAATTGAAGTTGAACCACTTTAAAAATCTTGTGCTCTTTATACTTTTGCATTTATCTTTCTGCTACTATTCTATTTAATTCATTAATTGTTTATGCTTCATTGCAATTTTGGTTTAACTACAATTCTAGTTTAATTGGTATTCATATATTGAATTCTATATCACATCTAATCAGTGACTTTAACTCAATCTTGATTAGCCAATAAAGATATTTTGATAATTTTGTTTAAAGACTTTCGCTGTTATTAAAACAAATTAGAATCACAATCAAAAGAGTATTTGTTTTAAGGGAAAGATCATTTTGTTAGCTTAGGAAAGCCTAGCTACACTTTTTCTTTAGTTTTGATGAATGAAAAACAATTTTAGTTAACATCATAAACTAACTTCATGCTTAAGTATTTATTTGTTTTGCAGAATTCAAATTTGATCAAAGGTTGCTCAAAAGATCAACACTAGTTCTAAGTCTTTTATTTGATTTCATAGGATTTTTTTGTAACTAAGATCTTATTCAAATTACTCAATCATATTTTTTAAAACAACTTACAATGAGGTAAAATAAATCAGTTAAAATGAATTTTAAATCAAAAGTTTTCAAACAAACCTTTTACATGTTCATTCACAAGTCAAACTTTTATAAAAAACTATTTTTTATTGTGTGAATTGATTCACGAATCGATTCATCACTGGAAAACTTGTGAAATGAGATAGAATCGATTCACCAATTGATTCATGAAGAAAAAATTTTTTACTGAAGGTTCGAAGCTTTTTTTGAATTGATTCTCTAATTGATTCAACATTTGTTTTTCAAAACATTATAATTCAATTCATCAACTGATTCGCTTATGAATTCTTACACAAGCTAAACCAATTCATAAATCAATTAGTTACAAGATTGTTATAACCACCACGAATTGATTCATGAATTGATTTATGGACTGAAAATTAGTTATTTTTAAATGTCGATTATCTCAACTATAAATATCTCAAACCTTATTTCAAACTTAATATTTTTACAATAGACTTTGCAAAAAATAGAGAGAAACTCTAAGCTTATATCTAATACATCAATACCTCACTAGATTTCTTCAATTCAATTAATCTTTAAGCATTCTAAAGAAGATCTCTGCCTAGATAATTGAGATATTCATCTTAATTCATTGTATTGTATCTCTTTACTTTGATCTTGGTTTATTTCTTTTGATTTCTAGGTATTAGGAATCTAGATACAAAGGAAGAGGTTAATCTTCCTTTTGCATCCTTCTAGAATTATGAGAATCAGAATCACAGATAGTAATAGAAGATTTAATGAAATGCTAGAGAATCAGAAACAATTTCAAAGTAAATCTGGTTTAGAATATAAGTAGTCTAAATCCAAAAGAAATTTTGCATACATTACATGGTTTTACTGTAACCATAAAGGACATCACATTAAATATCATCCATACAAAAATGGCACATATATTCTGAAACTAAAAGAAAGGTCAGTGTGGTTACCTAAAAGTTGTCTTACTAATTTTACTAACAAAACTGGATCCAAGACCAATTGGATACTAGCAAAGAAGTGTATATTGTATTTTGCAGGCCTACATGAGAGATATGGAAGCAACTCATGATTTGTGAATAGAAGTTACACTCACACAAGTCCAAGAATATTCACTTCTCAAAAATTACACATTATGAATCAATTCAGTAAATTTTTCAATATTTCAAGAAGACTCAAAAACTTCTAAAAGTTTTCTAAAAACCTAGAGGAATGGATTCTAGATTCAATTTGTACAAAATCCTTTGAATTGAAAAATTGGTTCCATAATCAATTCTTACATGAAAACTAAACCCGAATCGATTCATGCTTAAATATTTTGCCCACTAAATCGATTCAAAGCACTATACTATATATAGTGAATCAATTTTTGAAATCATTCACACTATACTTTTCAGTTAAAAACCCTAACTCTCTCAACTTCTCTCAACCCAATCCCAATCCTTACATAATCTTTTTACAAATTTCTTTCACAAAACACTTAGAAACATTCATTCAAACACTTTTAACTAATTGATTTCAAAAAATCTCCCAAAAATAAAAAACCCCCTAAATTTTACCCAAAACCCTAACTTCTTATTTTCTAGAAATTTTTAGAAATATATTACAATGGCCAAAAGAATCAAGATTCCTGCTAAAAGAAAGGATAAGTATCCAGCACAATAGTCAACCCTAATAAAAGAAGAATCATTCTTCAAGTCATCAAATGAGTATGCTGCAATTGTGTATCATTCATCTTCAAAAATATTGTTGCAAAGGTGTCCCTAGCCTTCTTCGATGTTGTTATCTTCCTCACGTGCTCCAGCATTTTCTCTTCCATCATTATCTTGATCATGAACATGGCCTTTCCCACTTTCACATTTCACTTGCATAAGGTTATTGCATCCATCGCAAGAGGTGGCATGGTCTCACTACCACTCACAACATCCCACAAATCTTGGCCCTAGAGATATGACTCCATACACATCTACCACGTGTTATAATTTTTCCCATTGAGCTTCTTAATTCCACCAACCACTTGAATCTCTGCCATTGTGATTTGGTGAAATTTCTACACCCCTGTTACTTGGTCTTGAACCAATAACATCATAGTTACCGACTGCGTTTTGTGTAGAAAAGCTCTCCCACAAATGTTGGGCATTCACTACTTCTTAAAACTTTCACGGGATCATCTCGCTCTGATACCAGATTATTGAGAAAAAATTGCACTCACACATGAAAAACTAATTTTTATTACTAATAATAAAACCACTTATACAAACTAATAATGCTTATACTCTTATACACTAAAGCACTCTTTATTGACACCTCACTAATACAACATTCAAATACACTATTTTCTTCATACTCTACCTCACTCTCACTTAACTTCACCAACTCTTAACTTTGGGACACATACCTCACACCACTTCTTCTTCTTGGACACACATAAGCACACTACATCACAATTAATTCTAAGATGATATGACTCATCATTTATATAATCATCGGCAAAGTGGTGCAAATATCACTTTCTTGTCTTTCAATGAATGGCAGGTAGTTTTACTTCTCTTAAAATATTAAATTTTGAATTTTTCATTATTTAAATATTAAATCAGTACCACTTGAGTTCATTTTGAGATTATTTAAAGCTGAAATTTGTACAAATGGATCACCCAAAAGTCTAGTTTTAGTAACTTAGTAAATTAATTTTCATGTGTTTTAAGGTGTAAATGTGAGAGAATTCTAAATATGAACTTGTTCAATAATGATTATCGTATATAGCTATTAAATTTGAAACTCTACTATGCTTTCATGATAGGTGTCGTACCTCAGATTTTCATGTGTTTTATAATTTTACTCAAATTATTGTCTAATTTTATTTATGAATAAAATTATTCTCTAATCATTAATTTTTTTCTATTCCTAATCAAATGATTCAATTTCACTAAGGCTACAAAATAATTCAAGAATTGAAATAATTTAATTAGATAAATAATTGAAGAATTTAAATATTATTTAATGAACAAAATAATTCAAAAAATAATTAGCCTATGAGTAATTTATTTGTGAAAATTGTAATATATTATCTAAAAAAGGATAAAAATAATTCAAAATAAATGAGACATGGTGCACAAGAAATATGGATAGGTAAATGAAAATTAAGACATTAGTTCTTATAAAAAAAACTGACATCAAAAGCCTGTCACTTATAAAAAGTTTTCACAGACCTGACCATCACTCTAGCTCTCTCTATGGTTTGAAACCCTAGCTTTCTCCCTCTCCATCTCTAATGATTCGAAATCACTCTCACTCTCTTGCTAACCAGAAAATTCTAGCTCACCAGAAAATTCTAGCTCACTCTCCCTCTTCCTCTTCTGGTGTTTTGAACCAATCTTCTTCATCTCACTTTCTCTCTCTTTTTCTAGATAACAAGTGCTTTTTTAAAAAAAAAATTATTAATGATTAATGCTGTGTGAATGGTGTTATGTTATGTACTGATAGTGTTTAATTGAGTGTCCTATTTGTTTTTTAATTTTGGATTGTACCAATTGGAAGATATAATATGTAACAAAGTCATTAACCCTAACCTGGAATATTGTTGAAGCTGGAATGACAAACCCCCCACTCTGGGTTTCTGCTCGGCTTGACGCTAACCTCAAAGGACAGGAAGCATGAACTAGAGGTCGTTTGGAGGGTGAGGGCAGGCACCCTTTTTGGTTGCACTATCAGCCAAAAGGATATCTCATGCTCCACATTCTAGTGTTAGTGTCCCCTTTGGTGGGGGCCCGTTGAGTGCGAACTCGGCACCCGATCAAGACCACATAATAGGGTCGCAAGCTCGCCACAAGATTGGATCTCACTGCGAGGTGCTCTGAGTCCATCATTCAGCCCGGTTCTAAAGCATGTCTATACGGGCATGACACTATTCCTAGTTGCATCGTCACATGGACTTCGTGGTCAGACCAAACCATAGCATAAGTGCTGCATGAGCCTCCCATTGAAGCTAGACGCTGCACGGCTGGAGCGAAAACTAGTCACCAAGCTACTGCTGGCTGCGAAAGACAAACTATAGCATGCTGTGAGCTCCGACGTTAACACGAACTGCAGCTGGACACGAGCTCATCACCATGTGAGCTTCGAGCTACTACATTGTTGCAGGCTTGACATTGGAGTGAATCATGGCTAGGAACGAGCTCGGGATACCGTGAGCTATTGCATCATTACTGCATGGCGGTAGGCTTCAAACTGCTACATTGTCATGGGCTTGCCATTGCGAGGACTGCTACATGGCGAAGCTCGTCACGATGTGAACTACTGCACTGTGAAGACCGAGCTGTTGCACCCAACAAGCCTAATGTTGAAATAAGTTATAGCTCGATATGAGCTTGCCACCATGCGAGCTCTGAATGCCGAATCAGCTGCATGCTGCGAGCTGCCATGAGCTTGTTGTAGAGCAAGCTACTGAAGGGACTGCGAGCCCGACTTGAAGTCGTCCTCATGTGAGCTTCTAGATGATTCAAGTTCGATATGGAGGTGAACTATAGTTAGGTGGCTGCAAAGAATGGACTGTGGCATGCTGTGAGCTTCATGCTGAAGCAGACCATGAATGAATGCAAGCTCTTAACAATGCGAGCTGCTGCATGATGTGAAGTCTGAACTGCTATAGGGCCGAACTCATAATTGCATGGCTACGAAGACTGGACTCACAGTTGGAAGCTTGCTGCTGCGTGAATTGAGAAGGGCTAAACTCGACATCGTGCAGATTGTTGCATGGGTCGAGTTCGACGTAGGCATGGATTGTAGCGGGGGTGAGCTCGATGTGGATAGCAGCTCTTCACTGCAGGAACCACTGCGTCGTGGGTCTGCTTGGCTCGTGACCTCACACACTACTGCACAACCTCGCACATTGCTGCATGGCTGAGCCTAAGCTTGGCACAGGACCTCCTCACCACTTGAGTGTGCTACCGAAGCAAATTCTACATGGCTATGAGCGAGCTCATCTTCAAGTTCACAGTGGTGCAAGCTCGTTGTTGGTTGGACTGCAGAGTTTAAGCTCACGCAGGGGAGGGCAGGTCTATTGTTGAAGCATCTCGTTACATGGTGAGCATGGCTCGAGTGCGAGCTCACCTCCAATCACTGCACACTATGAGCTGAGCTTCATGCTACCATCCTGGATTCCCACAAGCTAGTGCTATGGCCAGAGAATGTGGGTGGTGGTAGCTGGTTGAGTGGTAAATAAGGCAGTCCAAAGTTGAACGATTCACTGGAAAAAGAAAAGAGGTTGGCTGAGGAGCTTGGTGGTTTGCTGGTTCGTATCCTGCTCTTCGATGAAGGCAAGACCAGGCGCTTCCAACTAGAGAAACAATGGCTTCCGTATGGTGAGATTCAAGTAGACCAACCATCACAGTAAAAATTAACCAGGATGTAGGTGGAGTCCTCATAGACGATGCCAAAATATTGACAATAAAATTTGGTTCGTACAGAGGACCCCAACTTCAGTCAACGGGAAATGATTGGATGGACTCCTAACTGCAACCTGGTGCAGAAAATAGAGAAAGAAGGAGAATAACACAATATTTTTTAACATGATTCGGCCAAATCTGGATGGTACCGGACCCTACATCCACAATTGATCTTATTGCTGGGAAAATACTTACTGTGTACATAGTTTTACAGGAGTTGCTCTCTAGTGAGTTCCATGGCTCTTTTCTCTTAGAGCTCTCTTTTACAATGAGTTCTCTTAGAATACCTCTCCTCTCTATTACAAAGTCCTATATACCAAAAAGGCTAACCCTGCAATTCGACTCTTGCAGGCTTCCTGTCAATCAGCCTTTGCAGATTGTCTTCTTCTCAATCTACATGCTTAACAGAGCTTTGGCTGGGAGTGGTTCCCTTCAGCGGACTGGGCTTCCATTAGCTAGGCTTTTGCCAGCCCATCCAAATAATGCATACAACACTTTCTCATTTAACTCTAGCCATAAAAGAAATACTCTTTGTTAATGCATATCTGCAGTTTTGTCACGAGTATTGTTAGATTGTGTATAAAACAAAAGTGTCATAGACATATCTCTTTCTATAATCTTATTCCACGATTTTTTTAAAATGAAAATTCTATTATTGCTCAATCCATTGATCATTGTCTCTTATTTATATACGCATCAGCCTATTGTAATTAATAAGACAATGTGTCTAGATTAGAAGTTAATTTTGTTCATCTTCCTGAGATTCCAAGCTGCCATAGGCAAAGACTAAAAGTCTACACCTTTATATATTACAAAACTACTAGAAAAATGGGGTTTGCTTTCATTCACATTTTAAAATTTTATAAAAAAAAATCAATTTTTTTGGTAAAGGTTACAAATTTTTGTAAAAACTTGCAGAGAGAAGGAGTCTTCATAAGAGCAAAATTGTAAAAGAAAAATTATAATCTATCATTATCCTTTTTTTTTGTCAAATTAGCATATATTTTTTTTTCTTTCTTCCAAACCTATCTCGTCCTTGGTGGAGGCAAGGACCACACCAGGCAAGGTTCGTTTTCATATGCAACTTTTTGATTTTGACGTGACAAGTGTCTTGTTGTTTTAAGCAGTTTGTGAAGAAAAATGGCTTTGACCAGTTTGTCATAGAATAGTGGCAATCACATTAACAAATTAAAATGAGTACCATTGAGCCAGACTTCCTATAACAATCATACAATATCAAATCGGTTTTCAAATAATGATCATATGCGTGTAATGCCAATTAACAATCGGAGAGTTATTAAATTTATCTATCAACTAACAACATGATACAATTTAATAATTAAATAATCGAATTATTTCGATTTTAAACCTTTTAAAATACCGCTTCCATATATCAAATGTTCTAATATTAATTTTATCCATTTAATAGTCTTTATATAATCAATGTCAACTCTCCAGACCTGTGAAAGATTCAGAGTTCACCATTTTAATCAAATTTAGGTCATATTATATTCACTTTAAAAAAAAAAAAAAACTAATCGCTGATTTGTGTGAAAGAACTTAAAAGTCATTATTTGAAAATATTATAATACTTGTTTAAGAAGTTTATGAAAAAAAATTAATTATATATGAAAGAGTTAATTAAGTAGTCGGTAAGTATTGATTTTAATGTCTTATATAATTTAAAATTTTAATTTTGAGTTCTTAAAGTTGGTAGAAATAAAATCAAACTATCCTTAATCATATCTATATATAAATAAATAACTTGTTTTCATAAAAAAGTATTTTATTATATTGAAATTTGAAAATTTAGCATGTGTTAAAGAGTAGTGTTTCGAAACATACCCAATGGTTTTGTAATTTGGTTTATTAAATTTGAATATAAAAATTGTAATCTTGTATATAAAAATTTTTCACACACATGTTTCAATTACATGTAAAAAATGGTACTATTTTTTATTTTTTATATAAAAGTGATAACTTTTAATAAAAAAAATCAACAATTTCCAACTCCAAGCTTCTGTGAGACGGCAAAGACTCGTGCATGCTTTTTTTTACTTTTATGGATAGTTGGATATATATATTTGTGTGAAACATTTCAAATTAGCTCACACCTCTTAATGAACTCGCAACTCATGGAAACTCAATTTGTGTTTGCTGCAACTCTACTACTGCTTCTATTTCATATGGCTACTTTTGCCATAACCATCAGTCCACAACATCAATACTAACCAATCTTCTCTTCTTGCCTCCAAACACCACATTTCTGATCCCAATCATATTCTCTCTACAAACTGGTCATCTGTTTCCCCAGTTTGCCATTGGGTTGGCATCGCATGTGGCTCTTCCCACCAGGGTTATTGGCCTCAATCTATCTCACATGGATCTTGTTGGCACCATCCCTCCTCATCTTGGAAACCTATCCTTTCTTGCTGAGTTAGATCTTTCTAACAATAGCT
>JANHAO010026696.1:0-11027 GCA_026873985.1 Saraca asoca | reverse complement strand
AATCAACTAAACTTGAGATTAATGTATCCTTGATCACTAAATATTCATCCAATTGTTAATCATATTTTCTAGCCTTAAATCATAAGAAGAAGCCTTGAAATGATTAATGAGTCTTATATAGAACTCTGCCAGCAAACAATCCATCAAAAGCTTAATGCATTGTTTCATTTCTACCATCCTCTTTCTACATGTGATTATTAAGCAATAATCATATTAAAATCTAAATCAAATGAAGCCATTCAATTCAAAATTCTAAATAAAATAGAAGGGAAAGGAGAAGAAATGACAAATAATTGAATTGCAAGGTGAAAACAAGATCTCTACATTAATCTTCAAGTTGTTAATCCCTTGGACTAATTACAAATGTTTAGCCTTCCATGGAAGGCAAAAAGTTACAGAGAAAATGAATAGGAAAACATGCTGCCTCTTTCTAGAAACTCCCTAAAAATTAAACTAAATACTCAACTTAAGTCTTCCACTCAAGAGTGCTTAACCCGGGAAATGAGAAGCTAACTGTTGGTTGGTGGAGTAGGGCAATCATAATGGCTAGTGTAGTCTGGTTTTGCTTGCTGCAACTCCTTTTGTGTGTATTATGCCACTGCAGACTGGTTCTCTAGTTTTTTACTAACTTAATGACTTCTAGTTGGTTAAGTGTGGAGTTAGTGCAATGGATGGACATTGGGCTCAAGTTTCATGTCAATTGGGGCCTAAAAATCACATTCTGCAGAGGCCCAACTCAACAGCATTCTACCTCTGTATTACAACTTATTTTTCATGACCAAAATGATGTAATTAGATCTGGAAGTCTTCATAAAATTGTAGCCTTGTGTCTTAACTTCCATTTGGGCTTAGTTTGACCTCATTTGGACTTTTATAGCTCTAGATATTGCCTGATGAGTGCTCAAAGGTCGGGCTGCCAGAGACAAAATAAGACAACATTCTGGTTTTGGATTTAGCTCCAATTTTAGATAGCCTATTGTGGGATTCGGCCTTGGAGACCTTCATGAAGGTTGTAGAGCTATGTCTTAGCTTTCCTACAAGATAAGAATCACATTAATTGGATAACTGTAGCTTGAGTTGGGCTAGAATACAAAAACTGCTCAAAAGGCCAAATTCTGCTGAATTTTCTCTAATGATGTGAATGGACACCACACCATAAATATATAACAGCATAGTTGAAATCAGTAGGTTTGGACCTTAAAAAACTTAGTGAGAGAGGACAATTAAATGAGTAAAATATTTTGTTATCACAAGTTTTGAAAAGTTTTGCTCAAAGTGAGCGAAGAAGCACTTGCAGGAGATCATTCATAGATCATCGATCCAAATATCACTATGGCAATTGCAAGGGAGGTTGCCTCAGTGACTTGCCTTAGCATTGAGGTTGCACTAGTAGTTAGTGGGGGTAATATAATCCATAGGCCCTCTTGGGCTGGAAGTAGTGGCTTAGACTGCTCATTAGCAGATTATAATGGGATGTTGGCAATTATAATCAACGCTATAGTTCTTCAAGTAACAATGGAGAGTATCGGCATCCCTACTCAGGTGCAAATTGCACTTCACATGTTTGAGGTTGTAGAACCATACATACAGTGATAGACTATATGGCATTTGGAAAAAGTAAGGGTTGTCTTTTTTGTCGCTGGAACTAGAAATATATTCTTTACGATTGATACTACTACAATACTCCATTGTGTAGAAATTAATGTAAAGGTTGTGCTCTAAGGAACAAATGTTAATGGTGTATATGTTGATAACCCAAGGAAGAATCCACATGCATGTTTTCTTGATACATTATCAGATTAGGAGGTAATGCCTCAAAAGCCATTAAAGGTGAAAGAGTTGGCACTTTGATTGGGGCAACATGGAATTCCTCCTTGGTGAGGACATAAAAGCACTGATAGCCTAATTCGTGGGTTATTTTGTTTTAGTCTGTAATACAATCATGAAGCCGAGGATGCCCTTGGCAACATGCACTACTTTGCAATTTGAAGTCAACAATGTAGTTTAAGAGAGATGCAAGCTAAATTGTATTCAAGATAGCTGTGGGTTGAAGTGTATATTAGATAGCATCATTCTGAGCCAAAAGATATCTAGCCTCGCAAGCAACTTGGGGTGCTCCATGGCCTCCAACAGCTACAAGAGTTGTTGTTGGGATAGTTCATCAAGGGCTCGGGCTTGCTAACACTGGGTTTGCATCTCAGTGAGTCGCATTCTGAGCCTGTAAGAGTATTTCTTCTTAGCATCAATCTAGTTCTGGACATGAACATGGTGTAGCGATAAAAATTCTCAATGCCTTAAATTGTATTGCAAGCACTTTGCTACTGTGATCTTTTATAATGATTGCAACTGCTCAAATTGTCATAGTAATATGGATAATGAGGTTACTAGATAGGAGGTAGTTAGAGTAACATTAGAGCATAATCCAAATGCTTTCAAACCAAAAATTGCTAGTAGCTTATGTGGATCAAGGGATTTTAAGGAGGACATGGCTGAAATCCAAGTAGTGGGAAAGCATAATAAAGTTTGTCACTGCAAGAAATCAAGTTGTGTCAAGAAGTATTGTGAGTGCTACCAAGCCAATATATTCTACTCTAAAAATTATAAATGCATGGGTTGCAAGAATTTTGAAGGAAGTAAATAAAGAAAAGCTATTTCCCATGAAAAGTATAATTCAATTAATGCAAAATAGGCCACCAATGTTGTTATTAACAAAGCAGTTAGATCGTGCATCAAGGTGACCCATATAACACCCAAGAGGAGAACTCAGGAAATATTTTCTATTCCTCTTATTCTCAACACTGCCAATATAGCAATGTTATGTTCTTCGAGATAGAAATACAGGTCCTCATTGGTAGGTGTCCTTTAGCCATAGGATGTGAAGTATCTCTATTTGTTTTTAATGGTTATGTCAAGAGCTGCTATGTAGACAATTGCAAAAGAAGGAGGAGAAATAGACCAATAGATAAAGACAACTAATTGTGAAGCTTTTATTACGTTATCAGATCAGTTGTTGAAAGATACTAAGGAAAGAGCCCAGAGGCCACTTTACAATGATCATTCAAGTTATGGTGAGACAACTAGAATTGAAATTGGTGATTCTGAATTGGATGGAGTTGATATGCACAACTATAGTAGGCTAACATCACCAGGAACACTAGCATTGATGCCAGATGTACAAGATAAGATGTTTTTAGCTAATGATTCTGCCAATGGAAATTAGCCATGGCAATCATATTGTGAACATTACACTTGCATGGACCCAATCATTGCTTGCATACAAATGAATCATCATGACCCTTTTTTCCTTCCCTTTTCATTTAGCAACTACACTACCACAGCCAGGGAGACCAAACTATGGTGGCTGATCCAACTCAGCTCCAATTCACTCTCATTCTCAATCCTGATTCTAGTCAATCTAATGTCTTCTTCTAATAACCAATGCTCTCAAGCTGAGTCTCTCTTCAACCTCTATGAGAAAAATCACCCTGATGCACTCTCTTAAACTTGCCTACCTTCTGTAATCTTCTCCTCCCTAATACTGACTCTGTATCTCAATGAGCTGCATTTCGATCCTGTGTAACTTTTTTCTCGACATCGATATGGTTTCAGACATGTGTTGAGCTCATGATGATCATGCAATGCTTGGGTTTGGTGTTGAGCTCGCACATGCAGGATACTAACATCAGAGCTCGCACTTGGTAGCCATGTAGTGAGACGATTGGATGACGAGCTCATATATACAGGTCATCAGTAACAGAGCTCACCCACAATGGCCATGAAATGAGACTAGGCTCAATAATGAGCTCATACTATCCACTAAATATTGAAAATGGTATAGGCTATTAGCAAATCATGACCATGGAATGGACATAGAGTACAAAGCCAATGATGATTTCTCAAGCCTCTATAAAGATCTCGATCACATGGATAGTATTGACAGCTCTCCCATTAGCAAAGACATAATGAAGACTTCAATGGCATATAATTTATGATAGCACTAATTAACATCCAACCCACTAACTCTAAGGATCAAAACGGCCAGTAGCAGCCTGAGGAAATTGCCACCCTATTGATGGCTAAGCTTTCTGTTACGATCCATTCGCTTCACATGAGACGTCTTTAAACTTTGGGACTGGCACAAACAAGTCATTAGTTTGTTCTGAAACCAAAAGCCCAAAACTCTACTTGGAGGCATTGGACAGGGTCGTGCAGTTCCTTATTATCATAAGAGCCAAAGTTGTGCTCCAAAAAGCTACTTCCACTACTCCATCTGTTGTGCTATAATGCAACAGCTACTACAAACTGAGGCTGAACACCTTATCACAACTAGCAACAACTTTGTTCAAACTAAGCAGCTTACAACTTTGGGGATGGTCTTAATTTATGGCTAGTTAAAGCTAATCACCCTGCAATTAAAATGCTTTTGTATTTAAAGTTGGGAGGGCTTAGTTAGTTCAATGATCTGAGTTGTGTCTCAAAAAGCCTCAGAGATGGTAAAAAGTGACCACCAGAAAAATGGTTGGCCCAGCATCCCATTGAACTCAAATTAAGACTAGCTTTGTAGACATACACAAGAAAGTGGAAGGAATGGCTATGAGGCTTCCGAAGGGGCTGAAGCCAGAGATGATCAACAAGAATCTCTACCATCAAATCCCAAACAACTTTGGGCTTGTGCCTTTAGCCTTTGTGAGCTCAAATCAAATAAAACCAAAACCTTGTATCGAAGACATTGTTGTTGCTTGCATCATCACTTCTTAGTTCACATCAGGCTCTTAGTGTTGGGATAGTTGCTGGTCTTTTGGCTTAAAAGAAATGATGTGTAGATTTCTTGTACTGGCTTCAACGACAATATAGTGGAGTTGGATATAATTTCTTTTACTGGTTTTGACAATAGCATCGCGAGCTAAAGTGCATTTCATTGGCCAAACCTTCTTCAGCCATCCTTGCGAACTAAAGTATATTTCACTAACCAAGTCTTCCTCAAGTCATCCCTACGAACTGAGGTACATTTGAGACATCTTCACACTCTTATTCGGCTAGCAAGGAGGAATCTTGTCAGTTTTGCACTAAAGCAGGTTGGAGGTAGGGCAGTAACTTTTCACTAACTTGGTTCACTATCAAATACCCTTGTCAAAGTCCCCCACTTGAAGGAAAATCACGACAAAGCTCCTTCCTGTAGTTGGAATTTTGGTACTAGATGAAATGAGTTGATGTTGAGCGCCTTACAACAATAAGCTATCAACTACTGGAGCCAGCTTTATGCAACACCACTAGAGCCACTCCCGAAATTAGTTGTTGTTATCCAAGTTTTCTTGCCATAACACTAGCTTGTGGACCTAGCCAAGCCAACAGTGGCAAACGATGTTCTATTTAGGTCAAGGCTACAACTGGTTGTTTCTACATAGTTCATAAGCTCATTTTCAGGTTAATGCAAAGCTGGAGCTATTTGAGGTAAAGGAGCTCCATTCATAGCAATATTTAAGGAAAGTTCGAGGCTCTCAGCACAGGATTACTTGTTGAGCCATTGCCTTGGAAGAAATGATGTGGAGATTTTGCTATACTGGCTTTGGCAACAGCACTATAGTTCCTATTTGAATGAGCTGGACAAAATCTCTTATCCTTGCATTAAACATTCTATTACTTCTAGTTTTCATTCTCTTTTTTAGGGCTAAAGCTGCATTCCTTTTCAAATAGAATATCATACCAAAAGTGAGCTCTCACCCATCTAATCTGGAAGGAACATTCAGCCTCACGAGGTGAAGTGTTGCATGCAATTTATTGAGCATTTAAAACATGCTAGCTAAGGTCCATCCAACTTAATAATGTGCAATCTCTTGAGATACACCCAAGTTAACAATATGCAATCTCCTGGGGTCTATACATGTTACCAATGTGTGACCTACCTGGGGACTCAATCTCATACTAGCTAAGGTCCATCTAGGTTAACAATATGCGATCTCCAGAGGACCATCTAGGTTGACAATGTGCCATCTCTTGAGATCCATCTAGGTTAACAATGTGTGACCTCTTGGGGTCCATCCATGTTAACAATGTGCGACCTAGTTGGGCACTCAATCTTGTGCTAGTTAAGGCGCAGCTCTCATGTAGCCTACTTGGGCACTTAATCTTATTACCAACAGAGGCATTCTATCAGTCGAGGCACACCAGTGCTCATACTCATTATTGGCCAAGGCACTCCAGTGTTCATTCTTATTATAGGCCAAGGCACTCCAGTGTTTATTCTCATTACCAACTAAGGCACTCCAGTGCTCGAACTCATTATCGATTGAGAAACATTAATATGACTAATTGGTTATTTGACTTAATATTTTATTTACCTATGATTTGTAGGAATTTATTCATGTCAACCTACATATTATCTTCCCAGATACACAGAGCATCCAACACAACACATAAGAATCATGAAAAAGTTCATTCATTAAAAACCTCATTCAATGAGGTAAATTTATATGAAGATTCAAGAATACAAATCAAAGCAACCCTATGACTACCATAAAAGGATAACTTGGCTTTTAGAAGCCAAATCCTATGAGCTGGCAGATCAATGAGCATAAAAACCACTCAAACTTCTTCATCCTCCTCAGATAAAAACTCCTCCCTTGGCCCTGTTACCCTACGGTACTTAGAGAAACCGAATTCACCGTGTAAGGAAGTAAAAGAACAAGGCTGACAGAGCTGAATTCCACAACATAATCATGAGGAGGTTATAAAATCTATACAAAACTTTCCAGGATCCTCAAAGAGGAATGATTTATGGAAACCTCATACAGCAGGCCATACATGCCTCGAAACATTTTGTCAAAGACCAAACTATTAAAGACATGGGGGACTTAGCTAAGCATCCATTAGGGCATTCTATGAAGAGCAAAAAAAAAATTCGTACCTCATAAAGACTTGTCCAACTTCACTAATAGATTTAGAGACTGTCTAACTGCCCTCAATTAAACAATCCTACAAAAAGCAAGGTTGGCACGCCAACAGTTATAAAACATGTACATTAAAAGTATAATCTGGCCAAAAATAGCAAGCCAAGAAGTCTGAAATGACAACCTTGCAGAATACACGTGTAGACCTTTGCCAGCAATTTTTAGGTCCGAGTCTATAAAATGAATTGAGAGTTGGAGGGTTAATGTTATGGGTATTTTTAGGTCCTCACAAATAGGCTGGTAAAGGCCTAGTGGAAAAAGTCCAACTAATAAAGGTCTAGTCCACATAAGAATGAAATCGTTGCAAGAATCAGCCCAAAGCTTGTCAATTTCTCAAACCAAGAAAAAGCCAACTAGCAAGAGCCAACCTGTTGAAGCTAGTAGGAGCCAACCTACAGAAGTTAAAACTGTCAACACATTTATTACTTAATATAACAGATTTACAACTCTTTAAATTATATTTGTAACCTTACCACCTCCATAAATAAGGAGGGAGACTCTCTGCAAGGCAGAGGAGAAAAAAAAGATACTATAACTCTACCAAATTATATAGAGAAATAAAGTCATCCATGCATGTAGGAATCCAAACAAAGGATTTTAATTAGTTGAACCATATTAAAAAACTTCTGTTATATTCTCCTCATTCTTCCTTTTCTTCCTTCATTTTCTGCATCTCTCCTACTTACATAAACCAAATCACAGCTTGGGGTTTCAAGAAATATTCTGGTTGACTAGATTTGGACTTACCAAATTTTATCGTCAACACAATCCATTAAGTAATAGGTCTAATATGGATATAACTCATTAAATAAATATTTATCAGTTTGAGTAAAATTAGATGTAATCTATGATTTATAGCATAAAGAATTTTACAAAAAGTTTATAAATAAACCTACAACATTTATTATATATTTATGGTCTTTTTATTTTTTTAAAAAATTCGTTTATATAAAGTTATAATTTTTTTGGCCAAAAATATACCAGGCCCCCTGTCCTTATACTTTGAGTTATGTGTATCTAACATTTTTATACTTTATATTATCTGCGCTTTACTCACATTATCTATTTTTTCATAAACTTATGAGGTTTGATACATTTTGGCCTACAAATAATATATATATATAATAATAATAATAATAAGTAAGATATATATAAATATTATGTATAGTTATTTTAATTTCTATTTAAATTTACATATTTATAATAAAAATATTATTATTGTCAATATAAAATTTGATGAATTTTAATTTTTTTTGCTTTTAATTTCTTGACTATTAACTCACTAATGGAAGTTGAATGTCACGTTTAATTTATAAATACTTTTAATTATGGTTGTTGATTGCAATAATTTATAGCTTTTGATGTTAAATACCACAACAAAATTAATGGGGTTCCGTGCAATTTTCCCCCTAATATTCTTAATTTATCATCTTTATTTCTACTAATTTGGTTTTTAGTTTAACATCCAACTCATGCTATATTTCAATAATACTGCTTCGGTACTTAACTGAAGAGATTCAAAACGAAAATTAAATCTTATTTATTTCATTTATTGAGACTGAATATCAAATTAAATGAAAATTTACTGATTTTTTTCAATAATAACTACCTAATTGAACATAATCTACATGATCAAGAACAAGCAAAGAAAGTTTTGTTACTATTGCTGAAACCATAACTTTTTCTTGAATGTGTCTAATTGAATATGTAGTGCAAATACAAAAGCTGAAATGAAAAGCAGAATGTGATAAAAAATTGAAGAACTTGTAGATTGGAAAACTTAAAAGACCTATCCTTGTAAATTATTCAGTGGAAGATATGGGCTTCCTGGACATCAATGAAGGGAACGAACATCTTTTATTTCTTTCTAAATTTCAATATTTCTAGATTATCTTAACCCCAATTTAAAATAATAAAAAATTAAAATTTAATTAATTAGTTGATTTATCTTTTTAAAGCATAAAAAATCTAAAATTCAAACTTGGGTGTTTATTTGTTATTTATATTTTGTTGAAAATGTTCATACTTTTTATTTTTTAATAAATAGTAATTTTTCACTAACAATTCCAATATTTGAAAACTATCATAATGCATTTGTTTTCGATGGAGCGATCATTTTTTGCATGCTTGTTACATGATAAAGTTCATTCAAAAAGGCCACCAAAGCTTTAGAGACAGCATGTTCTCATGAAAATCTCAAAAAACTAAAAAAGAATCTGGCTCAGCCGCAATAAAAAAAAATGATTAATATTTGATTCACCTCAGTATAAATAAGTTTTATCTTATTATCTATTCATATATTGTCATATTATTTTGAAAGTATTAAAACCTTTTCATTGTTTGAAAAAAATTTTAATCACTCTTCATTTTTAGTGATATTATATATTCCTATTCATTTATAGTATAAAATGCTTTACACCAACATTGAATCAAATTTAAACTCAAAAGATAATAGAATTTAAATTTGATCTACTATTAATATAAAAGTTTTTATACTATCAGTAAATAAGATATCATGTTATTAAAAAAATAACAGTAATTAAATTTTTTTACTAATAATAAAAAAAATTAATAATTTTTTATTGACATGATAACATATGGATGGGTAATCGTGTAAAATTGATTTACACTGAGAGTGAATTAAACTTAATTCCTAGTTCAATACCCACAAAAGATGTATTTTTGAGAATAATAACAAAAGCCAAGAAGGATGAGCGCTTATTAAAAAGAAAATTAGTTGAAATAAAAATATAAAGAAAATTAATAAAGAGATATTGCTACACGAAAATTGTAACGCAAAGGCTCATGTGGCTGGGATTCAAATTCAAATAATTATTTGTTTGAGGGTTTCAAATTATGTAAGAAATCACATTTGAATTTTACTGTAATAACTTCAAACACAAAGCTCTATTAAAGATTTAAGTAAATAAAGTAAAGGCCTAATTTTACTAAAAGTTATAATTCCGCCTATTTCATAAAGGCTTGAATTCACAATATGAAGTGTTTTTCAGTTTTTTTTTTTTTTTACTGTCATTCTCTAAGTGAATTGAACTTGATTTCAAAATCAATAATTAAATTTAAGCTGACACTAAAAAAAAAAAAACAGTAAAATATGTTCTTATTTGTACTGACTATTCAATTTAATTGCCAATTTCTCTTGAAAGAATTTACTCCTTATTGTAAGTTCAGTTTCACACGAACAAGATCAAGAAAAAGCAAGGCAAGTTTTGTTACTATTACTAAAAACATAATTTTTTCTTGAATTTTCCTAATTGAATATGTGCTGTAAGTGCAAAAGTTGAAGTGAAAAGCAGAAAGTGATAGAAAATTGAGGAACTTGTAGAGTAGAACACTTAAAAGACCTACCTGTCCTTGTAAATTATTCCTAAGTATTAATGAAGAGGAGGGACCATAATTATAAACTTATCTGTCAAATTGGAACCCCAAAAATACGGTAGCAAAATAAAGATAGAACTAATTGATAACAACATTCATTATGTATTCTAGACAACAACTTTTGTTTCTCTCTAAATTTCAACATTTTTAGATTAAAATAATGAAAATTGAAATATAATTAATTAGTTGATTTCTCTTTTGAAGGCACAAAAAAAACTAAAATTCAAATTGAGGGTTTTTTTTTGGTTGAAAATTTTCATTTTTTTAATTTTTTAATAAAAGGTAATTTTTTACTAAAAATTTTTTATATTTAAAAATTTTCTTGTTTTCAACAATGTTATGGATAATTTCTGGGACTAAGTGAAATGGGCCAGTGAAGGCCTAATGGATCGAACCAAGGGCAAAAGGGAGAGCCCAATCTAGAACGAGGTCGTAGAAGCTAGCTAGCAGGTCGCTGATCGCAGCGTGTCGAAGCTGTCAAATTAGAAATTTCTAAACTGAAGCAACCTAAACTAACTTGTAACATAGGCAACCCAGGTCAAACCCAAGGATCATTTTAGAATGATAATATCAATGATATTAGGATCTGAATTAGGGGAGGGGGTTGGCAGAATTAAAACTAAGCTAAACTACACTAAAACAGAAACTAAAACTACAACAAACACATGCAACCAGCCAAAGGAA
>JANHAO010026695.1:0-11023 GCA_026873985.1 Saraca asoca | reverse complement strand
TCTTTATTTCATGAGAAGAGGTGCAAAAATATATTTCAAATTTGATTTTATTTTGTGTCAAATATTGGAGTTTATATAAAAAAAAAATAAAATTAAAATTCAAACGAGATTCCATTCGAATAAAATTTCAACGGAATTTGGTCCGTTGGAATTGCTCGTTGGAGAAAATTTATAAATTGATATTCTAATGGACATTTTCTGTTGGAATTGTTTTCCATTGGAATTTTTCTGTTGGAATTGGGCATTCCAATGAGCATTTTACGAATAGACCAAAATCCGTTGGAATGCCATATTCCAATGGATTTTGTCCATTGGAATTTCCTAAAATTCTTGTAGTGAATGTTATTAAGAATGGAACTTCAAATGCAAGTTTATTTCAACTTGAGTACATCTTGGATTTGACATGAATATAATTATGATTTAATCATTAATTTCTAGTGAATTATTTACTCATTGAGTTTCAAAAAAACTCACTCTATTTTTTAAAAAAATATTTTTTACAACCTCAGCTCATCAAGTTAGAAGACTCCATTCAATCCCTTGATTGGAAGGGTTGATATGCCAGAGATTGAAGACAATATCTCAATGATATTTTGATAGTCGATCTAGGATGTGGCTTTACATATTTGTGTTCAATGTTGATTCTTATTGTTGTGTCATGTCTATTGCATGTACAAGTTGTGAGTAGAGAATGTGATTCTCCACTATTATTTTGGCTTATGGCCTAGTATCCAAAGAAAATTTTGCAAATTAATGATTGCCAAATCATCTACCAAATAGGAAAGTGTAGTGCACCTAGAGTCAAAGAGTATGATTCAAGCTCGTGGTGAGTTACACTATGTGACTTCCTACACTAGTCATGCATCCAAAGTTAAAGTGTCATAAAAGGTCAGACAAAGATGATGAAGGACCTTTTACCTATACTTAATGTCCTCTAGATTGATATCTTCAACTAGTACAAAGCCTTCAATGGAAAGTGAGTGGTGTTTTACCTCTGGCATCAAAGGAAGTTGCAATAAGCCGTATCCCATGCCCAACTTGCCAACTTCAAATTCTTTCCATCTATAAGGATTTGCTAATTAGGGTGTGTTAATGCGATATTTGGTGACAAGTGAAAATTGACAGCAACAGTTTTCAAAGAAAATTACTCACCTGAAAATATAAGAACAGTGGTGCTCTTTGTATGCATGAATGTAAGAAACAAATGCCTTAAGTCCTTTTTTTGTGACATCATGCTCTTTTTTACAATAGAACAAATCTAAATTTTTAATGATATCATGGCAAGAGCAAACTCCATTACCAAGACAGCCAATAGAAACATTTACAAGTACAAACAATATCCAATCATTAGCCTAGCAACATTTAGGGTTCAACAATTTTGTTCAATATAGGAATTTTTGTATTGATTACAACTCTATTGACTTCAATAGCACTAAACACACATTAGGGAACCCCCTATTATAAGTCATGCCATGAAAAAAAAAGTAGGACATATTGTGCGAAAAGGAAATAGTGTACATAAAATGAGAGAAAATGGAAACATAAATCCAATTCTAGTAAAAATTATAGAAGAAAACTAAGAACCAAGTTTCATGTCGCCAACCTACAGAACAACATCAAATGCATCATCAAAACATCTTCTTTCTTGAAGAGGGACCCTTCTTAAGCGTAAGAATTCTACATAAGATTCCTCCACCATGTGGAGATAGATTGCATTACCATAAGATGAAACCTTAAAAGACCCCTAATGGGGTGTTTTGTACATTGATTCTTTCTTCATGCCTGAGAATCATGTTTCCCTGAAATCATATTTCCAAAGAATGATGATTTCCGGGAATATTAAAAATGCATTTTTTTTATCTTAAATATTCTTAGGAATGTTAGACATCCCTACATTTGGTTCTAATGCAACTTTCATGGGAATCTTTGCATTTTGTAAAAAATACCCCTATCAATTTTTATGCTTTGTAACTCATAATTTTTTTATGATTAAAAGTGAGAGAGAGGATGAGAGAGAAATTGTGAGGAAGGGGATGAGAGAGAAAGTGAGAAAGAGAATAAGAGAGAGAATGAAAGAAGGGATGAGAGAAAGGATGAGAGAGAAAGTGTATGAGAGGATGAGAGAAAAAGTGACAAAGAAAATAAGAGAGAGGATGAGAGAGAAAATAAGATAGGGGATAAGAGAGAAAGTGTGAGAGAAGAGAAACTGAGAGAGGGGATGAGAGAGAAAGTGTGACAATGGAAATGTGAGAGAAAGTGAGAGAAAAGATGAGAGAGAATTTTTTTATAATATTATAATTATGCCATTAATGAAGGGTATATATGTCTTTTTACACATAAAACATTCCTATGTCCATAGGAAAATTTCCACCTCCCCCCATGTAAATGTTTTTATGGGAATCTTGACAAAAAATGGTTCCTGGGAATGGAGGTTTCCTGATAATGTTTTTTTTAAAAGTTGCATACCAAACATAGGATACCAACATTCCTAACTTGAGATTCTTGGGAAATTAAAAATTCCCCCTACGAAATGCTCCCTAAATGAATTATCTAAAAGAATTGAAACATATAAGTGCATACAACAGTGCCTTCGACAGTAAGAAGACAATAGCATGTCCTTGTTTACCCAATTGCGCAATTCGGCCAACTCTATGTACGAAAACATTTGTGAAGGGCTATATAGTGTACAAAAAATAAAAGTTAAAAAAACCTATGATATGTTGAAATAATTACCAGGATCCAAGATAGGCACATATTTCTAACCATTTGTGTGAAGGTTGTTTGCAAATGTTGTCATCTTATCAAATGGATAGTTGATGGGATCACGTCTAAAATCTTTATATGCATCCATATAATTGATGTCAGTCCACATAACTTCGAGGGGTATCTATGATTTCAAGTAATTGGCAACCACACTTTGAACATTATTGACATCCTTGTAGCCATATCTGCACTAATGAAAGCCTTCACAAAGATATGATAATTAAATGTGAGTTGATTGTTTGAGTTTCATCAGGCATAGATGTAGAATTTCCATTCTAAAGTATAGAAAATATCATAGTCATTTGAGTTAGTAGTATAAGACATTTTGAATTCTAAAGTGGTTTCAACACAATGAACCATTTGCAGTTGTTGTTATAAGAAAGAGAACTGCTAGAACTAACAAGTATCAACTAACAACATCATCTATTCTTCCTTCTTACATGTACTAAAGCCTTTTATTTGCTTCTCTGCATCCAAAGCTGCACTGGCGGCAAGATATGATAGTAGGATTGTAAAATGTTGATAGTGAAACACAACATATTGGAGATTTGTTTGCTATAAAGCTGGAGTACATACATGCTGACTTCCAAGTTCCTAGAGTACAATATGTTGTACACAATTAAAGCCAACATAAGGGAATGCCAATTTAATTATTCTTCATATTCTTAGTTTATTTAGTAAATGTGACTTTTTCTGCACGCACTCTACTTTATATTAAGCACACTTATCAAATTTCAAGAGAACTTATTAGTTGGGGTTGCATTGAGTGAGATTTCTTTTGAATTTTGGTCACTTGCACATGTAATGAGTATGTGAGAATGTGTGAAAGATTTATGCATGCATAAAGATAGGAAGATAAAAAATATGTTGTCTATATGTAAAAAAGAACTTTCTGATAATAGGAATTTGTCTTTATCCTCCAAAATCTAAGTACATAATTATATGCCAAATCTCAAGCATCATATCAAAAACTTGGTAGGAGAATTAAACTTTAATTAAACACTAGAAAGCATACTGTAGCCAAGAAAAGCAAAGCAGACCCAATTGTAACAAAAACCTATCAAGCTACAAGTATACCCCCATCAAAAAGTCCTAAGATTAGTAAGAAAACTTTATTTTTGAACAGAGTTTCCCCTGATTTTTAGATACTAGCTAGGGATTTTACAATAAACATAGGGCTACATGCCCTATTTCCACAACCTATGACACAATGACAATACTATACAACTTGTAACAACATTAGGGACTCTAGATGATATCACATGCAACCATTACCTATCCATATCATTTACAAAGCTAAGGCATAAACTAGCATAAGAGAAATCAGAACCACAAACTAGTTATGGCAAATAAAAGGAAAAGAAAAAAAGGTAGGATATTAGTAATACCTTCATTTACTAAACTTCCATATGATCTACATACGGATATGAGTGGATAAGCTAAAGGTTTCACATAGGTAGAGTCAAAAAATAACAAGGGATGCATTTAAATAAATCCATGTAAGAGAAAAAAAGGGGTAGTCTACAGGATTTAAATAACAATTTCAATAGGAAAATGGAAGTCTCAATCTAATCCATTATAAGAACACCAGAAAATCATTGGAGAATGACACTTTCATATTTTAAAGTTTTTAACAAATAGGATAAACTTCATGCATTTCTATTCAGGTATATACGTGTATGAAAGAAAATCAGCCCATTTGTCAAAGATTCACAATTAATGAAGGCTACTTCTTGTAAAGATTAGCATTGCAGAGCTAATGCAATTAAGTTGTCCTATTTTTGTAAGGCTAATTTCTGCATCACAGAAAGCCAAACCCTTAGTCTTCTTCCATTTCCACATCAGCATGTAAACAAATATTGAAAAACTTAAGTTTTTGGGATACCTAAAGTGAGCTTGAAGTGACGTTCATATGATGGAGTACAAGGCAATTGGACATCACTATAGAAGGCAACATTGTAGTACTCAAGTTTAGATCAGCCAATCTGCCCAGAAAAAGAATTTAAAGAAGTTAAAAGGGGAAAATTAAAAAATGGATATGGAATATTTGTCTTAAGTTTGAAAAAAAGTAGCTTACGTGCGACAATGATCTAATCTAATATTCTACAAATGAGGAAGATAGCTATTTGTGATGTGCATAAGAGATATGAAGCAAGTTTTTCTCTCTTTTTGGTGTAGCATGGGTATGGCCAAAGAATTTGGGAAGCTTCCTATCAATTCATCATCAAGCTTTGGGGTCACAGGGGACATAAGCTCTGTAGAATGGTGTACATTTTACTATTTTCTGGTGTATTTGGGCATTTGGTTAGAATAGAATGCTAGAATTGTAAGCCACTGATGTAACAAGAAATTAGAAAAGAAAAAATAGGTTACAAGCATCTAATTATTTTCTGGATATTTGACACTCCCTCAGTTGTCTACCATTTTTTATTGAATGTCTCCAAAACATATTATAATTGGAAGTATACCAATACTTTCAACCTTCTACAACAGATTCTCAAAACCACTTAGAGGGTTAAGAAAGCCCCGTCTCACAGTAATATATTCAATCTTAAAATTAAAACATAAAATATTCAAAAACAAGGGAAACTAACTAGGATAGTGTTCACCTTTGAAGGGCATAGCAGCTTGACCCCAAACCGATTGATTACTTGACTCATTAAGCTTTGAGACGTAACATCATGATCTCCAGTGTAAATAACGCAATCAAGGTTAAGGCTTTCTTCTTGGATGGCTCTGACCGCGGACCATAGCACTCATTCACCACTGTCACCACCGTCATTGGTATAATGGTGGAAGAACACCATGGCTTTGTTTTTGTTCCTTCCGCCATTGATTACGTGAGAAGCAAACCCAAAATAAATAGGAGTGATCACTACTAAAATAATCAAGCCGATAGCTATCAAAGTCAATGATCGTCGATAATTTCGTAGATTTGGCAACATAAATTTTTGGTTAACAAAGGATATGAGATGGCAGAGGAATACAAATATTCGTAAAATTTCGAAGAAACAATTGACTATCATACGTTTCCATGGAGACCAAACCCAAATCAGGAAAAAGAATTGAAAAAATCTAAGCTAGGTCACGTTAGAAACAAATAAAATAAAACTAAAATATGATTAAAAGCAAGAAGCAAAACGAATATTCTAAAAATTCAGAGTAGAACAAGACTGGAAAAAAAAAAGAAGAAGAAATGAGATAAAGAAACTGACATTGATGTGAGATGAAAAATACCTTCCTTCTTTGTCTCTAGAGCTGCCACTTTGAGTGATCCTGCAAATCGCAAGTCTGAGCTACTTCTTCTCTTCGGCTTTCTTATGATTCCTTTAAAATCCTCTTTTGTTTCAGTCACACAAACCCTTGAATTTAATTTTCCTACTGCACTGTTCCTTCATATAAATGCAAATAGCCCCCCCTCCCCACACACGCACACATATGCATATAGTTGAAGTAGTTAGTTTTCAATAAATTAGATGAAGACCAAATTTCTATGATTTTGGTGGGTGAGGACGTGTCTTGTCAATTTTCAATAAATTAGATGAAGACCAAATATCTATGATTTTGGTGGGTGAAGATCTGCCTTGTCAGTTCTCAATAAATTAGACGAAGAACAAGTCAAAATTAGAGTAGTATGAAGTACTGTTTAACATGGATTTATATGTTATAATAATATTTAAGATTGACGTATATATCATTATTATTTATCCTTTATGTCCTTGATATTTTCTGACTCTTTATAGCATCCTATTTGAACAAATATAAATACCCTAATATAAGTAATATTTAATTACTATGATTCTATTATTTTTTAATTAATTGATGTCCTTAAATTAAATCAATTTCTACCCCAAACTTCTTTGTTTTTTCAATGTCTTTAACTATTTGTATTTGACTACGTATATTATAGAAATTTAGCCATACCTCCATCTTTTGATTTAATTTTTATTTAATTACTATATTACGGTTAAAATTTGTTTAATTGCTTTATAACGCACAGGACATTTCCATATTTTATTCAATAAAATTAATTACTTATGTTGACAACACATTTGATACAAATTGAGATCATGTCTCCAGCTCAAGTAGTGATTTCTTCCTAATAAATATACATACCACTAATATTTATATACTTCATATGTGTATCAATTGCCATCCCAGTTTTCATTTTTTTTCCCAATAGAATGAATCATTTACATTGGATAAGTATATTATTCAAATTTATTCATTTGTGGAATTTTTTTAAATTAAATTTATTACAATGGAAATTTATTATACATATTACTTGATGGTTTTGAAATAAATATTAATAGCCTTTGTTTTAAATTAGAGTTTTTGAAATAATCAATTAGGGCATTTTAAAGCTCTAACTTTAAATTAAAGATTTTGAAATAAATGTTCCTAAGGGAATTTTCGTTTTTTTTTCTAATTTTCATATTTGATGCACTACTATTATTATTCATTATGAAATACAGTCTTCGTCCTTACCATTCACTTATCCATTATGTTTGCTATCAATTTTAATGCTGGACTTATTTGTAGTGTCCTATTGATTTATTTGTGTAATATATTTTTCGTTATGACTTCTGATTGGTTTTTCATGTCCAATATATTCTTTAAAAAGTGTAATATACATTTATTGTAAAGTAACTATTTAATTTCCACTAACTTGTATATTTATATAATATAATTTGGATCTAATTACTTTCTTTTAACTTTTCCCAGTCTATACATTATAATCATATAAAAATAATATAACATATATTATATTCATTTAATTAATTCATAATTTTATTATAATGTAATTTTAGGCTATTGTTCTCTGTCCAAAATCCGCAATACCTATATTATTTATCATAAACATTAATATTTATGAAAGAAGGAATAAATGATGGTATATAAAAAGGAATTTCATCTTTTTTATATAGCATATTGAAAAAGATGAAAATGTAAGAAAATTAGTCTGTAAACTATTATAAAATGTGCACGTATATCATAGGGAAAAAAAACAATACTTTAGTATAAGAACTTAGTTCCTATATTATATGCACTACAACAATAAATAATTTTGTTAAAAATATACTTTCAATCTTATTTTAATGTGAATTATTATATTTAATTATATAAAAATATAGTGTTACATAAAAAAGGAGGAGTGAATTGAAAATTTTGATAACTGATGATGAAAACATGCCAACAAATCAAGTTGAAAATGTTGTTTCTAAGAAAGTGTTCACAACTTTATTGTAAGATACATACTACGTGATAGAGTATGATTAATAAGCATTCGATTTAAATTGTTATAATAATTAAAAAAACTTATATTTTAATTGTTATAAAATTCTAGATTAAAACAATTATTTATATGCATTTGATTTTAATTTTAGAAATTGACTTGGGAATTAATAAATTAAAAATTGACTTTGGAATTAAGAAATTCAATAAATTTGTACTGTCAATTAACACCACATAGTTTGATTAGGTTCTTTACTTTCACTTCCATTGATTTTATTCTCTTTTTATGCTTTTATTGTTATAAAACTTGAATCCAATATTTTCAAATCATTTATATTCTTTCAACAAAATGTTGGGTATAATACATTTATTATAATGCAAAATAAATCTATTATTAAAATATTTGACTTATTGCTTTTGCAATTACACGTATACTTGAGTTAGACTAAATATTATATCCTTTTCTATTATATATATTATCATATTGTTCTATTATTTTCATAGCTCAATTTCAATTTTCCACAAATTAACAGACCTAAATATAGATGGTTATTTATAGTTTTACTTATTATTATATCATACATGTCCAAAGCATTATTGCTTCACACAAAAAAAAAGATGAATTTCATACTAATCTACTTATTGTAAAATTGTAGTATTTTTCCACTAGAATTTCAATAATAAAATAAGTGATTATTTCTTTTTTTTTTATCTTTTTAGATGCTTTTTTTAATCATTTTTCTTTATCATGTATTTGACATGAACAGTCAAATAATTTGGGGTTAAATTGCTTTAAGAGAAACAATATGGCATGGGATCGATCCTGATCATTTGGGGGTATTTGTGTCATTTCAGCCCAGAACGTTTGTTCAATGCAAGTAGAAAAGCATATGATTCAATTATTATATTTTTATCTTTATATTAATATAGATGGTGTATCAAAACTCTTCTAAGTGGGGATAAAAGCTTTTATGGCAATTCAGAAAAGGTATGCTTACTTGTGCTATTACGACTTTGGTTTAAATTGCTCTTTAAAGGGTACATCTGATGACCACACTATGACATGGGCTAGGTCCTCATACATACTTAAAACTATATAATAAGACATATATTAATAATATAGAGCTCTCCCTCTTCTTATTTAAAAAGTTCCTTCTTAATGTACACTATAGAGATTTATTGTGTGACATATTCTTTGAAATTCGATATGCATGAATGCTTCAATTATACGTTCATGTTTACTTACAGACATGTTATGTATAAGATTTTGATTATATAGATGATAAAATGTATAATGTCCCATTTATTTGTAACTAAAATTTATTAAAAGATTGACATATTAATCAAAAGTTAATGGCATGCGCCCTATAATTTTGATTAGAGAACTATCAACCTATGACACATTGCCATTGGGACAATTAGTTACCCATTCAGGCAACTGAGTCTTAAAAGGCGTAAAAAATGAGACCTCCACATGAAGATAATATAACCGGAAGCCCAACAAATCATACTCCAACAATCTTGGATGATGTTCCTCATGATGGATAGTGTCCACAACTGTTAACTTGTTGGAACAAGTTTATCAATTGGTTTAAACACGATGACAAAAGCAGATGGGTCGAAGAAATGAGAGGAATGTTGAGTCTAGTTGCGACCATGGTGGCATCCATGACCTTTCAGGTCGCGTTAAACCCACGTGGTCTGCAAGCAAGTGAAGGCGCTACATTTCGACAAATTAGAAATTGTGGACAAGATAGAAGCTGTCCATGTTCTGGGAAAGCTGTTTTAGCTATTATACACCCGACTATGTATTACCGCCTTCAAATTTAAAATACTATCTGATTCGTTGCATCTCACAATGTTGCTCTCTTGCCGGTACGTGGAGTTCCTTTGAACAACAGATTTCCAATTTGGATGTTATCAATTGGAATGTTTATAACTCTCATTTTCCTTGCACTTACGTATTTCAATGGCATGGTATTGCTCAGATCATAGATCCAGGCCCTTGGGTCCTACATTTTAACATTTCTGAACGTTCAGTAAAAGTCTGGACTAGATTGAATATATTAGTAGCTTTGCTCCTCACAATTTGATTTTTGATTTGTTTTGTGCACAAATGCATCAAAAAGTACAAGAATATTATGTCGGCAGCTGCAAAGAACAAGGAGATTTCAGCCGACATTGGCATGCGTGATTCGTAAAAAAGGAAAAATAATAAAATTGTGGGGTCGGGCAAGGTTTGTCTCTCTTTGTAAGATAGCTAGTATTATATATGTTAAGATTATTGTAATCGTAGTGTAAATTGATCCTCATTTAGACAACTGCGAAACTTCGAATTTGAACAATGGTGCTTAAAGCATGATTAAGTTGTAACATGGTCTTCAATTACAGTTATGCTTTGATTCATAATTGTCATTATCTAAAATGATATCCTAACAATATAAAATTACAATAAATTATGATCTCAGGAATTAACCTAAGTACAATCTTCTATACAATATTAATTAGGTAGTGTAATTTATAATTAAGGTGGCTTTACTACTACTTGATTACATGTCATGGTCATGGCAGCAGAAAAATGCAAGTACCCCACAGACACCCACACACAGAGAATATATATATATATATATATATAGTTGACGCAATAACTACGATTGTCAGTTTTCAATAAATTAGATGAAGGCCAAATCTCTATGATTTTGATTGGTGAAGGTGCGTCTTGGTGGTTTTGAATAAATTAGATGAAGAACACGTCAAAATTAGAATAGCATGTAATAATATTTAAGTTGTATTTATATATTATAATAATATTTAAGATAGACATATATATCATTATTGTTTGTCCTTTATGTCCGTGAAATTTTCTAACTCTTTATAGCATCCTATCTAAACAACCTATTAATACCCTTCTATTTTAAGTAACATTTAATTGTTATAATTTGTTATGATACTTATGGTACACAAGCAGATTCACAACTAAAGTAAATTGAGAAGAATGAAGATAAACTGGACACAAATATTTTAC
>JANHAO010026694.1:0-11022 GCA_026873985.1 Saraca asoca | reverse complement strand
TGTCATTTTACATCTACTAACTAGCTTAACAGCTACTTTTACCAAACACTTCTAATTTAATAAGCTAGCTTAACAGCTTTCAGCTAAAAATTTCAGATAACTTATAACTTATAAACTTTCAGTTAGTTTTGCCAAACAGAGATGTAATTAGTATAAAGCCACAACTACATGCGTTTGGTTGGAAGAAAATACTATTATACTCTTTTGTTATCTTTTACTTGAATAAAAGTAAAATTATCACAAGAATAAATATTAAATAATCATAAATAAAAAATAAAATAATTATAAGAAATAAGAAGTTTTGTAATTTTTTTACATAAAAAGCATTTTACATAATTTATGAGAGAAAATAATTTTTTTTTGTAGAGATAGAATAAAAGTGAGAAAGATTTTAGGATTGTATAAAACAAAAGTGAGAAAGATTTTAGGATTGAAAAGATTTATAAGAAGAGACTTCTCTTATTACAAAGAAAATAAAACATACCAAAAAAATTTTAGGTCTTAAAAAGTGATCATTAAAAAATTAAATAAAAGAAAATCAATCTCATAAAATGATCATTTAAAAATTTATTTTTACTGAAATATTATGATAAAAATTAATTTTATAAATATTATATGATAAATAAATATATAAAATTTAAAAAAATCATCCCTAATTTATCCATTTAATTAGTTTTAGGCATCGAGAAATAACTCCTCAATGTTCTTTCTCGTGTCACGTTCATCCGCGTAGATCTTGAATCATTAGTGAAAGGGGGTGTTTTAAGACTTTGTTAGATGTACGAATCATTAGTGCAAGGGGTTGCCTGTCAATTTGTAGAACTTTATTGAATTTAAATTTGGACAAATATCACCTTCTTGTTGAGTGTGATTCAACAAAAATCTGGGCCATTCATTTGTTACCACAAGATCCAAACCTTTAACCTAAAACCTGATAAGTCAAGTATTTTGTTTTGTGATGTTGTTTTGTTCATATGCACCTCTATTAGCTAATAAATCCTTCCATTATCTTCTTTCATTTAATTTATTTTCTTTTTTGCTCAGTGTGTGGTGGCTAAGAAAATTGAACAGAAAAAAATAAGTTCATAAAAAAAAAATTTTAATCTGATTTTTGAATTTAAAGTTAGACAATTACAAAACCAAAAAAAAAAAAAAAATCATAATCATAGCAAGAAAAAAATATTTAATTTTTTTTCACTAAAACCAATTCAAAAGTATTATTTTACATTTTAAGATAGTTTTGACTAGATGTTTAAATTAAAGAAAAGGTTTATATAATTTCATTATATTTCAAGGGAGATCAAAATATTTTTCTCACTTATTAGTTATTTTAAAATTTTTGATTTATTTTTTATTTTAAAATAAAATAATTATCTTAATTTATTTTATTTTTTTAGATAATAAAAATGATAAATCACTTAATACATACAGATAATATTTCACGTTGGAACTCATGACACTGAAAAAAAAAAAAAAAATCTAAGACAACATGCAGTGTTACTGTCAACCTCTGTCGGACCTCAGCCAAAATTGCCTCCAGCTACCGTTGCTATGGCTTCCAGTTATTGCAACTTTCATTGTGCATGCAAGCTAGGAAGCAGTCCTCCATCTCACCGATCCTCCATCGAAGCCACTATTGTCTCTCTAAGAATTTTACAATTCTCATTTTCGATTCTATTTAATCAATTGCTTTCTTATAGTAAAGAGACTTTTCAGGAACTACATTCTTAATAATTTTGCTCCAATTGTTTACTGGTTAATTTAAAAAAAAAAAAAATCTTCCATGCGTCATACATCTACTTGTGAAGATATTGTTGTATATGACAAAAAAAAACTATATTTGTATAGTAGAAACCTTCTTTAAATTTATATGAGATATAGATATATAAATTTTCTTTGAAATGATAAATCTCTATACAAAACTATAAACTTAAAAATGAAAGATTATATCTCTGTCTCTCATAAATTTATCATATCAAGTAAATTTTTCATAGGAAATTGTGGGATCCAATTCTCAAAACCATATATATATAAACCTAAGTAAATTTCATCTAATTTTATAATCAAATAACTTTGTCTAAGATTTAATTAAGAATTTTTTTTATCGAATTTTGCTTGATAAATCAAAGCAATCATATATTTTAAATTTTGATTAAATTAAATATTTATCCTTATAATTTATTTTAATTTATAATTTTATCTTTATAAATTTTCTTATAATTAAGTCATGAAATTTATTTTTATTTGTAATTAACTCTTTACAATCATTAATTTAAAAATTTTTAACATCAATTGTCCAATAAGATTAACATTTCTTGATTTATGCAATTATATCATGATTAGCAATGAAGAGGCATTTATTGAAAAAAAAAATGTTATAACTTAAAAGAAATTTTTGGACATGTTCAATGAAACTAAATCCATTGTATTTAAAAATACACATGATTAAAATAAGTATTTGACATTCTTACATTCTCTTAATAATTTTGTAATTGGGGTTCGACCTTTTTCATTACCATATCATAATATAACTATACAAATGCACATGTTATCACAAAAAGAATTGCCATCGCATTCATATCTACATTTATACCAAGCTTATAAATTCATCTCATGCACTCATTGAATCTTACAATTCGTTATAATCTTTTCAATTTCTCTCTTTTTTTTTTTATAAACCATTAGACATTGATAACAGGCTGATAAAAGTAGCAATTATAATCATCTCATGCACTCATACTCAATATATTATTGGAGGAATCCCAGAAATATAACCCATACTCCTCCTTAGAACATTTGCTATCCATTGTACAGTTTCATGCACAACTCCATTGCATTCACATTTACACCAAATCAGAGAAATACCATATAGATTATAATTATTTATAATAAATATAGTTACAATTGGACTGTTAATCATTTATTAATATATGACTCACGATAATTTGTATAGGTTCTATAAGACTGTCCACAGCGTAGGTTATTTAAGGAGTTGTTTAACTTAAACAATCCATGTTAAGCAATTTTTACCATTGTGAAGCAATTATAACAATACAACTCAGTAGCACAATTGCTTATTAAGCAACTGAATTTTAATGATAAAAATAAATAAAAAACTCAAACCCAACTACAGAAAATTCCATTCTTTCTTGCAGCAACCAAAACATCTCTCCAAATGCCCTCCATTTCCTTTAGCCCAAGCCAAATCTGATTTGAATCTTTCTCAACCCAAATAATAAAATATATGATGTTATGTATTTTTTTTTATTTTTAACATATTATTATTAATTAATTTTTTTATATATTTACTTATTTTTTATTTAAAATTAAAATTAAAATAATTTTAAATATTTTAAATTAAGATAATTTTAGATATTTTAAATTGAAATAAAGATAAATAATAAAATATAAAGAAGAGATAAGTTATGGGACCTATTTAAAAAACTTGATAGAGTTACACCATTATAAGATAAAATTACTTGAATTACTTAAAGAAGTATAAAATGATATAATAATATGAGACATAATAAAAAATTAATAAATAACACTTAAATAACTCCCTTAAATAACTTCCATCACAGATATTCTAATATTGGATACTCGGAAACTTTCACTGCAGTTGCAATTAATATAGATCATCTATATCCTATTGGACACAATCTTAAATAAAGACAACACAGATTCAGAAACAGAAACAGCTGTCCATGGACAAGAAACAGTATGCTACTTTTGATTATAGTATATTCAAAAGTAAACAAACTTGTTTTCCTCGATATATGTGCTAGAGCCTTTTAACAGCGCCCATCTGTTCATACACTGTTGATAACGAATATCAAAATCGGTGCTACCTGTCTTACCGTTAGATTCTCTCTTACACTTTCTGCTCAGTTTTTCTCTAAGTGCAAATTCCTTACCATGAGCTTTTCCTTTGGCATCAAGAGATGGAAGAGAATATACATCAGTGGCTTCAGCAAGAGTTCCACAAAATGAGCCATATTCATAGCAATCATTATTGCAATGAAATTCCCCTTCACGAACATTTTTTTTATTTGGAGATTTTAGGAAAATGATGGGATTCTGTGTTTTTATATATTATATTCTTAGTTACTTAGAATGACAAATTTGAGTTTAAATAGTAGTGGTGATTTATATGCATTGGCCAAGTTGTAATGGCCTTTGGATGATGTGAAAATTTTAAGGTTATGAGTGTCCTTTGTGGTTAGTATAAAGCCACTGTGTATTGGGCCATCAACATTGTTTTGTGGCCACTAGCACAATTTTATTAAGTGACGCATTAAAGTAATATGCATGGGTGATGCTCAGATATGTATTAAAAAATTTTGCGACTGTTTATGAAAAAAAATCATAAAAATTATAATTTTTATATAAAATCTTATAATTTTTTCATAAAATTATAAATCGGTAAAGATTATATATGTAATAAGTATCAAATTATTCAATCATTTAAAATTGTGTTAATTTTTTTATTTTATATAAAAATTATAACTTTCAATAAAAAATATAAAAAAATTTAAAAATCTTACAAAAATATGTATCAGTATAAATTTTTTTATTATGTGTAGAAACATAAGCAAGACATATTCAACAACAATTTGGCAACATGATTTGATATTAATTGACGCGATATTTCATTTTAGCGATTTGCAATTTTTAGAAAGGAAATTTTGTAATACTTTATATTAAAGTTACAATTGATAGTGTTGCATATTGCAACTTCTTGTAGGAAAGATATAAAATTTTGTTTTAGTATTAGGTGAGTAGCCGTGCCCAAAACGAAGGAAAAAAAAGGCAGAGGTAAAATAATTTTTTTTTTTTTTTGCAGTGACAAAATAATTCTAGAGATTATATTAATTTTAAAATAAAAGATGTTAATATAATATTGTAACAAATATATTCCCACAAGAAGTCATTCTTAATCAACTGAGTATTTATCTAATCTCATTCTCCTTGATATAGAGATACTAACAACTACAATTGAGTATTTATTTTCTTGAATAAATATAATAATTAGTCTCTCATTTATAGGGTGGTGATTATTATGTTTTTCAAATTTCATAGCCATTGGTAATTTCTTATTTTTACTTTATTATAATTATTTATCCTTTCTTCCACTTTTAATATTAAAATGAATAGAAAATAATGAGGTGATCTGTTAAACTTTATATTTACAAGTTAAAAACACATTAGCCAAGAAAATAGAAAGACAAAGCCATTTTAAAATCAGAAATCAAAATCCTTAAGTGCTACTTTAATCAAATTAATTCGATAAAAATCTTCTATTCTCCACTTAAAATCATAACAGAGTAATTATAATTACTTTTTCACTATTATTTCCAATCATGAAAGAAGCCTGACAATGTCAACATCAACTAATAATTTCAATAAGAGGCTAACAACTTATGTAATGCTAAAGATATGCAATTTTAGTTTTGTTCCTAATATAATATTCACCATGTATTTAGCTTTGCTAAGATAAAGGAAGAAACAAATAATTATAATAAAGGCAAAAAATAACTATTAATACTAGTTATGAAATTTGAGAAAACATAATAGTCAGTATTCTTATAAACGAAAGACTAATTAATTATTATGTTTTCTCTATCTTATTTCTTTTTCAGTTAATCTATAGAAACTAATAGCTACAATAATAAATTGTGTAGCCAACCAAACTATTATTAACAAAATTAAATCCTTAGTATTTTTTTTTAAAAAGGAAAGGATCCATGACTAACCAAAAATGTTATTGTGACAACCAGTAAACTCACAAAACTAGATTGAGGATGCATAAAAAGTGGTGTATCCAAAAAAAAAAATAAAAAATCAAGTAACTAACAAGTAATATAGGATAAAATATAATAACCCCCTAAACTAAGGTTTAGTATTACATAATTTTTTTTAAAGTTTCAAATCTTACGAATAACTCCCTTGAAGTTTTTTTAAAAAATGGAAATGTTAAAATCTCAGTTAAAAGAAACAGGAAAAGGCAAAAGGCATATAAGCTATTAGAAAAAAAATTGAGATGGAGTAACAAGAAAATAATAATAAGAAAGACAAAAGAAGAAAGAAATAGTTTTGAGGCGAGCATTATACTTTCCTAAAGGCTTTTATATCGCCAGGATCTATTGAAACTCAAAAATTTCCAATTTGAATTAGCTAAAATAGCTTAGTAGAAATCCATATTTATAATTATTAAATAAATGTGACTTCTCATGAAATAACGGTTAGAAACAATTATCCCTTTTCAAAATTTTAAATTCTAAAACAATAATAAAAGAAAATTATTTATTCATTAATTTAAATTCAATAGCCCATCTTTGACTCTTAATGTATATAAGATTATTAGAGCAAGTCCATGGGCAAACCCACTTTAGATTTTCATTTATATATCATTTAAAACATGCTTTTCTAAGTAATGTAGGACTTGAAAAGTTACAAACATTCATAAATTGCCAACAATCTCTTACTAGTATAGAATGTTAGTGTTTATATTTAACTTTTCAAACAAACAAGTATTATGTATATAAGAAGGTATCTCTCAATTTAAACATTCAATTAGTGCATATACCTTAGAATTCTAATGAAGTTGATGGTGTACACAAATTGAACCTCAACTTCTAATGTTAGAATTAAAGATATAACACACATAATATATATTCAATTTTAGTTAGAGGTTTATATTTATTTTAGTACTACTATGGCTATGTGCTTATTCTATTCTTTTAAATATTTACAACGGAGATCATAATTCTTTTATTGAAGCGACACCACTTCTATGTTTATAAATGAGAAGTTTTCCTATATGTCCTCCTTGTTTTGGATATTTAATCAATAACTCAACTTAGAGTATAAAACTTGCACAACTAATTTATATGCAATGGACAAGGTATTTAATTTCAAACATATGGAATGGGTTTGCTAGTGCTAGTAAACACATATCAATAACTTGTTATTACCCATTGAACTTTGTAATTAGAGATTACTAATTCAAAGTTGGGTTTCCATTGTTGGTATCTAATCTCAAGGGCTTGTAAACCCATTTCCAAAAGGAAAGCTTTCATCATCAACTCTTTAACAAGTCTTTTATTAATCTAGATCTACCAAATTTATATTGATTTCATATAACTTTGTGATTATACCATCACAAATCAAATGTCAAATATATTTATTAAACTAATATGTCTATACTTTATCATCATAAGAATTCTCAATCCTCTAGACACATATTAGTTTCAATGACATAAATAAAAAGATATAACTGATCTTGGTTATTACCACAACCCCTTTCCATTTATATAGTTCAAGCCATTTTTTTCTTTGTCTATTGTTTATAAGTTTTCAAACTTAGTTTTCACCAAAAAAAAAATGAATTTCATACGTCCATTTTTGAAATGGCTCTTATATCGTGGATAAATTTGTGTCACTATCACTAGATGATTACTCAACTAGCATTTAAGTTTTTATTCCATAATGCTGAAATTATACAATTCTAACTTTATGAATTTTTAAGATTATCAATATTTGGAACAATTATATTCCTTTAGAAATTTGCAAACAATAGAAGTACTCATATACTCATAATGGCACATATACAATTATTAGCGGCATCAACTTAATCAATTTAAACAATTGATCAATTAAGAAATTTAACATTGTGTGAAATACTTATAAGGGGGCTTATATCTAAGAGATAAACTTATAAAAGACATTCCTAATTTTAGTAAACTAATTTTCATTAATTTTTTACTCAATTTGTAAAATCTAATAATTTCTTAAAAAATGAGACAATTCCATAGATAAACTCCACTATGAGTTTGCACTTTTATAATGAAACAATTTCATGGATAACCTCTACTATGCCTTTGCACTTTTTATACCTAAGAAAACATTTACCTTACTAAAATCACATCTTAAAGGTAAGATCATTTTAACATCATTCACACAAAATAAATTTGGCCCAATAACTAATATGTATATACTTTGCATACAACATAATTAATTCTATGATGCTTATTCACATATAGAATAAATATAATACTTATAGATATAATTATAAAATCAAACTTATCTTGTGCCATTTTTTAATGCCTCAATAAAATCATATAATATCATATTCACAAACCACTATAAATCATCATACTAATTTCATTGAATAAAACATTACCAATTTAAAGTTTCAACTAAATTAAAATTACTGTACCTTTTGCTGACTCTAAATGGTGAGCCACCTATGGTTAGATATTGGTCTAATATCTTATATTAATCTGTTAGCCTCCACCACAGCAAAGGCAATTTGAAACATTTGATTGTTTCCATCTTTGCTAATAGTTGCAAGAAGATTTCCTTTATGAGTACCTTTTATAAAGCATCCATCTAAACTAATTAAAGACCTACAACGTTCCACAAAAGTTATCTTATAATCCTTAAAACAAACATACATTTTTTCAAAGATTGGAGAAACTTGTAATGTTGGCCTATTGACAGTAATCATAATAGTACTACCCTTATTACTCCTGAGCATCTCCTTTCCATAGCTCCATAAAATACTACATCGATCCTCTACAAAACCCTCTGCTAATTCCAAGTGCCTTCTTTTTAGACATATATGCTTGCCCCTTAGAGAGATGGATATCCCATTCCTTTTTAGCATCTTTTTGAATTGTTTTATAATCAATATCTAGATTAACTCTCACAACATCCATAAACTTCACTCTCAATAATGTTGTCTTAGCTTATAGGTTCCTAAACTACCTAAGATAAGTATGAATATCATCCAATCACCTTACTTGCCACACTTATCTGTGAGTGTCTAAACCTATTCTTAGGTAGTGTCAGTTGCCTTCTTTACACCTCACCACTAACCTTTTCTTATCATCTTTTTCAACCCATATTGGCTTACCTTGGTAGAGTTTATAGTTGCATGCAACATCCTTTACTCTAGCCTTTGATGCAAAATTAAGGCCTATTTTAAACTTGATTTATTTTCCATCTTTTAGCATCTTGAATCCAAGGAATTTTTTGCTTTTAGGTATTGATTTGTCATTTAATTATTTTTCTTCAAACACATTTAGGCTATCCAGATCATTAGAATCTCCCTCTTCCCTTGTCTATTCTTCATCTAGAATTAGTAGTTTCTTCCTCACACTCCTTTGTTTCTATTTTGCAACAATATTTGACCCTTATTGTTGCTTATGCTATTGATCAGTTGTCGAGGCTAATCATGATTAGAAATTTATAAACTGAGCTACCTAAACTACTTGCAGTACAGGCAACACTAGGTCAAACCCTTGGCTCATTTTTTGGATGATATCAATTAGATTAGGAGGTAAAAATGAAGGGGGGGTTGGCAATAACTACACTAACAACCACACTAATGCATAAATGAAAAACAGAAGAAATAAACTAACTAACCCAAGGGAATCAACCAAACTTGAGATTAATGCATCTTTGATCACTAAATATCTATTCAATTATTGATCATATTTTATGGCCTACAATTATAACAAGAATCCTTGCAATAATTAATGAGTCTAATCAGAACTCAACCAATAAACAATCCATCAAAATCTCAATGCATTGCTTGGTTTTCCTATCCTCTTCCTACAATTGATCATTAATCAATAATCATATAATCATCCAAACCAAATGAATCCATTCAATTCAGAAAACTCAGTAAAAATATAGAGGAAAAGAGAAGAAATGACAAACAATTTGAATGCAAGTTGAAGGAACAAGATCTCCACATTAATCTTCAAGTTTTGTTAACCCTTGGACTAATTACAACTTCAACCTTCCATGGAAGGTAGAAAACTTTGAAGAAAAGAAAAGAAAAGAAAAACATCCTACACTCTCTAGAACTCCCTAAAAGCTTCAGTAAAAATTGAACTAAAAGATCTAAATAAAAAGACTTTGCCTGGGCTAAGAGAAGCTAGCTGCATGGTTAGTGAGTAGGCAATGATGAAGGTTGCGTAGTCTGATTTTGCTTGTTATCACTCTCCTTGCATGTTCTGCCCTTTTGTAGACTGTATTTGTAACACCTAAAAAATTAAGGAAAAAAATAATAAAAAGGAAAAATTAAAATAAAAATTTTGAATTTGGAAAGGACTAAACTGAAAAATCGACAAGGATTAAATTGAAAATTTTTGATTTCAGGTGGGGCAAATTTGGAAATAAGGCAAAGTTTGGGCCAAAAATGAAAAATTCAGCCTATGACTTGCTTGGCCGATTTCTGGTTCACTGGGGGGCAGATATTTGTTCCTCTCTCTTCTTTGGATTTTTCGGTAACAACCCATTCTAGCCCCCCTTTCTGTTGAAGCTCCCTCTTCCTCTTGGGTTCTTCGGCTTCTCCGAGAAACTTCCGAAGTTCACGCGTTGTGCTGACGCCCTTCCGGCGGTTCACGGCATCAATGCCCAAGCAACGCAACCCGGCTTCTCTTTTGTCATGTCCGGGTGATTGTCCTGCTTCGGTCCCCTGGTTCTCGAGGTCCCATTGTAGCCGGCGTGTGGCTGTGGTTCGACCATGGCAAGCTCGGCGGTGGTGACGGCCACTTTCTTCCTCCCTTCCGGTGTACTCCTTGGCTGAGTAAGGTGATAAAGGTGTAATCCCTCTCTTTTCCCCTATTTTATGGCCGATTCTGCCAAGAGTGGTTTCTGGGCCGCCGACGGCACTCTGGTCGATGACAAGCTAGGGACTAACACTTTGAGGCCCGGTGAGTAATCTTAGATCATTGGATTTATTTTCTAATAACTCTACATTTGATTTCCTAAGATATTGTATTAAAGGCCTTAAAATAATATAGTTTATTCAACGGCTTACACAGGCTCACCAGTAGCATTCCAGCTCCGGCCGAGCTGCATACTAGTACTTTAGATCCTAATGAACAATCATAGAACAAAAGATTTATTTTCTAGTAATTGGCTTGATAGTTGTCAAGATATCTGTGTATATGTGTAAATATGAGTATTAATGAATAGTTGATGAATTTGAAAGGTATTACTGTGAGA